>RJWJ010015769.1:0-35609 GCA_004363605.1 Indri indri
TTTCAATTAACTATTAGAAAGCATTTCCTAAGCAGCTTTATCTCAAAAGATACTAGATGAGATGTTCCACCAACACAAGTGTACAATGCAAGAAAGTGGAAAATAGGGATATGGGAAATGAGATCAAGTTACAAATAAGCAGATGGAATCCTCAGAATACAGTGAAGGGTGGCCCTAGGATCAGAACTATACAACGAAGGTAGAGGGACTGGATCCACACTTCAACAATGTGACTCAAGAGACATCTTAGGTAAGTTGAGGGCTATCACCACAAAAACTCCTCCCCTCTTTAACCAGAAGACAAAATGCCCCAGTGATCCTGACCAAGGCTCCTATCTGTACTTGGCTTGTCCTAACCACATGTTAATGGAATTCCGACTCTATACTCCATCAACTCCCCCAATCCCACCTTGATGCCTTTATCAGCTGAGGACATTCCTTTCACCCTACAATGGTCCACTTTGATCTACTCCTGAGAGCTGGAGTGGGCATAGTGAACTCAGAAAGCGGAGAAGCACTCAGCCCCTCCTAGCATATTTCTGCCAGACATCTAATATGTGACTAGCACACAACAGTCCTGCCTGCTGTTCTGACTTATGGTAAGCCCTATGTTTCCCAGAACCCATTCATAACCCTGGCCATTTACTTCCTCAGAAGGGGCTTTTGTAAGTCCACGGAAAACCAAGCCTAGCTATGACTCAGACAATCAGCTCAGTTTCTCTTCTCATAGGAGCCTGCTGTGGTAACACTGCCTTTCCCTTACACGGCTAGGTGTATACAAGTTACTCAATTTTTCAGAGCAATAAATTGCTTTATGCAAAACAACAATGTGGCAGTTAACCTGTAAAGAAGAGCAAGTAAACATTATGTGTTTACCTCTGAGGGTGAGGGAAAGGGAAACAACAAAGGAGAGGCACAGAGGGGTTTCTAAGACACTGGAAATATTTTTTTAATCTGGAAGTTGGGTACTTTGGTGTTGATTTTATTACTATCCTTTATATCATAATGCATATTTTATACACTCTTCTTTATATAGCAGACACCTCACAATTTAAGAAAATTCAAAACGGCAACAAAAAACCATGGCTAAATCATTAACAAATGATTGGTTAATAAACTATTTTAATAAAACAAGTTAGTATGTGCCTGAGAAGGCATTTATGCAAGTTAGTGTCACATAAATGATTAATTGTTGAATTAAATCAACGCATAAATCTAAAAACATGTCCATCTTAAACCATTTACTGATGAAATGGGTAAAATCTCAGCTATTCAGAAAACCAAGTTCTCCAAAACAAAGAATTACAGAGGCTACATCATAACTAGGAGTTGTAGAAAGGGAATGCTTTACCAAAGTGTATTTGTATTATAGTGAAATATTCATCAGATTTTAAAACACAACATATAAACACCAACATTTCAGTTCAACTTTGGATTTCCACATATTCTTATCAATTAACCAGTAAGAGTTGCCTCCAGATTAGTGGTATTCATTCCCAAATTTATGTTTACCTGCCTTTATGCCTACTGGGTCCCCTAAACCACCATGCATGCAGCAGGATAAGAAGTACCTTTCAAAGGAATCCAAAAGAGATTTGGGTTAGAGATAACAGTATGGAAATCTTCAGCATGTAATTAAGAATTGATGAAGCTGCCATTGAGAACAGTCATGGAAGATGTAAAGTGAAAAAAAGGTAAGGCTTACAGGCAAACTTGTGAGAAATTCCACTCATGAATAGGCAGGCAGATGAAAAAATACCTAAAAGATTGAGCACCTGTGTCAGTGATATTGGAAGAAAACACGGTAAGAGGAAGGTTTTAGAAGTCAACAGATGAAAAAGGTTCAAAAAAGTAGTAATTGAATATCAATAGTAGCTACTAATTAGTAATGGCAATCAGTTGCAAAATAAATCTTTATTACAATGTGCTAGGCAGTGTGTTAAGCACTTGATTTGTATTACTTCTTTTAATCCTCCCAATAACGCAATAAGAAAGGTACTATTACTACCCATTTTAGAGATGAGCAAACCAAGACTCAAAGAGGTTAAGCTCAAGTTCAGAAGCCTAGTAAATAAACCACCCTAAATGTTTCTAAACTTTTCGAAGTCCTACGATCCAAGTCCACTTAAGTTTTAAACTCTTTTTGAGACAGAGTCTCACTCTGTCGCCCCAGCTAGAGTGTAGTGGCCTCATCATAGCTCACTACAACCTCAAACTCCTGGCCTCAAGTGATCCTCCTGCCTCAGCCTCCTGAGTAGCTATGACTACAGGCCTGCATGACCACGCCCAGCTGATTTTCTGTTTTATTTTTAGTAGAGATGGGGGTCTTGCTCTTGACTCAGGCAGGTCTTGAACTCCTGACCTCAAGTGATCCTCCCACCTTGGCCTCCCAGAGTGCTAGGATTACAGGCATGAGCCACTGTGCCCCACCAGTTTTAAACTCTTGCAAAATCTAAGAAGAAATATAAATCTATACCACTGAGGACACATTTATATACAGTCTCTAGAGTATAAAACAGTCCCCACAAAAACTGACTTCTATCAAATCAGGCCATGATTTTTTTTCACCCTAAATGCCCACACAGACAAGAAACGAGGCTGAATTTCACAAGTCCAAAACTAGTTTGAAAAATAAAGGTTTATAAATTCAAATTAAATGTAGGCCAATTTAACCTTAGAGTTTTAAATGACCAACTTCTGGAGTACAAGTTTCTTTAAATCAATTATGATCAATATAAGCCAGATGGCTGGACTGTCAAACTGGATAGAGCTGCTTGCATGATAAGGTCACTGCATCTGTCACTGGAAGACTTTGGGGAAAGTATCACATCCACCAACTCCCTAACCTCATAGCCCATATATCTGAGAAAAGTCCATCAGGGATTAAGATGTGCAGTGAGGGGATTAGATGGGGTTACAGAGTGTGACAGTGTTTGTCTGTCAAATTATTGTTTGCGATTTTATTTTCGGAGAAAAGAAAGGAAACAAAATCAAAAGCTAGTTCTCCACAGCCTAAACAGCATCTAAGGAGTTTATCAAGGTATGTGATTTTATTCCTTCATCTTTAAACCACTTTTACTCCATCTTACTACAAACAATATAATCTTAACAGGCGCCATACTGTGTCTGATATCAGGGAGGTTATTACCATAATTAAATGTTATTTCTGTGAAGATATGTGTGTTACAGGTTGAGACAAGATCATATATGGTATTATATTGCAATTTGCAAAATCATCTCACTCCTGCTGCTTCAGAAACTCACTCTAGAATTGCAATGACTGGAAAGCTACAGCACTTTCATAATAAAGGTGCAATGATGTCTGCAGCAGAGAGCTACAAAAAGAGTGATAAACATCATCTATCAAAAAATAAATAAAACGTAAAAAAGAGTAGGTAGCTTGACATTCCCAACAAATACTATATTTATACACAACAAATCTACAAGCACCAGTCCTCTTGCGTACATTCTATTTCACAGTTTCAGCCCTGGGAATGCCTACCTTCAGGGCAAACCGATTTAAAAAATAAAAGAGTAACCAATGTATTCATGTAAAGTCCTTGTTGGAACATTTTTCTGGGTTTCTCTTTTTAGTAAAGTCTTAGATTAAAATGGAGGCTTAGGAGTAAGCACTATCTTGTCCGTTAATAAACATTCCTATCTACAACAATTTTAACTGTCACGTATATATTGTGAACATTTTTCATTGGAAACATTATATGACCAACAATAATTAATCATTTTCTGTGTTGAGAATGTAAAGAGACAGCAATATGAATATAGGAATTCATACTGTTTGACTGCCACAATTAAATCAGGTAACGTCTGAAGAGGAGTCTGGTCACGTCAAGCACTACTGACCTAACTGTAGGGGGGGTAAAAGGATTTTACACCTTCTAGCCTGTAGGAGAAATTAGCCATATTTAGCTGGAATTTGTACACCTTCACTAGACTAAACAGATTAACCAATGGCCCATTCTTTGTGCTTTCAGCATATAAGAAATGAAACCGAACTGACAAGTAAAATATTTAAAATACAGCTATACTTCATAAAACAGAGAAATTCAACATGTGAAAATGCTACAAATTTTAAGTATAAATCAATATATTACACTGGAGCTGAATCCTGTTTTATCACTTTCACCAAGCAACCTGTTCCAATTAATTAATTTGTTCATGCAAATGATATGATTTTCCCTGTATTTTATAATTAGGAAGCAAAATGAGATGAAGTACATACAACCTCTTTATAATGCTAAAGATATTAAAAATACAGCTTGATATCCTAACTTGTAGGAACGTATCTTTGTATTTATCATCTACAAAATATCACATATATAAAAAAGATAAAATGGTTTTATTCGGAATCCCTTAAAGAATACACTATGGGAATTATGAACACAGCTACAGCCATAGAATCAAAACTGACGATGACAATGACAGCAGCTAAAACATTTCCATACCAGACAGTAGCCTCAGAGTTCCAGGTATGCTAACTTGGTCGATCCTCCAGGAATCAGGACACTGTTACCCCAACTTCAGTGATGAGGAGGCAGCAATGACAGAGAAGTTCACAGCTGCTCAGTGGGAGAGAAGGAATTCAAGACCAAGCCATGTGTCTCCAGGGTTCAAACTCTTAAGTACTGTTATTATTCCAACTCTCTTCCTGGGAAAAGTTTTACCATGTAAGTTTATTTTACAATTAAGATCTTATTTTTTGGCGACAAAGCACTGAGGAAATATAAATATGTTCTAGATACACAGAAAATTCTTGTGGAATTTGTGAATTGAAATTTCCTCTTACCTTTTTTTTTTTTTTTCTTAGCCACAGGTATGGTAGGCATGTGAACTGAAATTTTGAAAAGTAGAAAACAGATCTACTCTAGAACAAGATGTTAATTTAGAAGAAGGCTGGCACATTCTCTTCTTGGCTTTAGCATTTTATAAGAACGTAGCATTTTATAAGAGCACAGCATTTTATGAGAGCATCTAGGCAACAAGAACAGCATGTGCAAAGGTACAGAGGTGTGGAGGAACCCAGCCTGTGGTGGACAAAGGAAAGTTCACTGTTGTCACACACCTGCAGGCCATGTGTTTAGAAAGCTGTGGAGAGAGCTAATGCTGAGGATGAAGCTGGAATCAGATGGAGGAGTCAGTGAAGGTTTTTGTGGGAAGCATGGTACCATTACCTCTGTTTTTAAAAAGAATCACTGTGGAAAGCCTGAACATGGGGAGACCCACCAGAACTATTATGTATTCCAGCTGAAGGCTTCAACCAAAGCAACAAAAGTGGAAGGGGGCTCATTAAGACAACAGTTCTGATGGATTCATGACAATGTGTGATCCGTAGGATGTAGAAATTTAAAAGAGCATTGAGGATACTCTGAAGCTTCAAGCTTGAGAGACCAACTGACAGTGGCATCTGTCATTAATCAAGACAGGGAATCTGGTCATTCCATGTAGACACAGATTCAGACTGATCTGCTATAGCAAATCCAATGTTCCATAAGTCACAAAGGCTATGTCATAAGTGGGAAAGGACAATCAAATGCAGTATTTGTGAGCTAACACAAGAATAATTCTTTCAACCTTGAAAGAGAGAAATTGAAACTGAAAATACCTATCATTGCAAAAGCCCTGGCTCATGAAGATAGCATTCATAAAATTCTTTTTTATAATTCTTTTCTTTAGTTAAATAATAGTCCAAAAAAGTCATATTTCTTGATTAACACTGTTTTTTAAATCAGAGTGGGCACTTCCTTGTTAATATATGTAAATTAGAAATAAAGGAAATATTAATATTCTGCAGTAAGAAGAGCACATCAGAAATAATATTTTTAATATTCTTGAGAAGAAAACCATAACCAAGCATTGAAATCTGGTGAACACAATAACTCAATGGACTGAACTCTGGATTTAAAGATTAAAAACTCTGAGGTAGACCTTTAGCTCTTGAGTAATGTCAAGGATGGACAGATGATAGGTAGGTAGACAGACATATATTTAAACCTTCTCTTTGAACACAATCCACACATAAGCTACTTATTATTCGAATCTCAATTAAATGCCCAGTGTTTTCTTGACTTATCATTAAACAAAAATTTTAGTCATTAGTCAAGTAAAGGCCAAATTACATTCTATATTCACTCAAGAAGAGCAGGCTAAACAGCTGCACCTTTCTGTTTGCCATCATTGTCAATGAGTTGGGACTTTGTTTTATAATTGCATTCTTAATAGGATGTCAGGATGTTACATAACAAACAAAACATCGGTCAGCCAGGAAGACACAGGGCACTTGTTATATGTGACTGTGGAGATACAGGATCAAGTCTGCTGTTTTAAGGAAGAGGAACACTATGAAGAACTACTCCTTGCATGGCATTGTTCTCCCCATACATTTCTTAAGTAACCTCACCCAATGTCACAGACACATGTCAGGCACCAGCTTACTAATTAAAGACATTACTCTAAAACTCACAAATCTGCTTTCACAAATAACAATGTTAGCAGAGAGAAAAGGTTGAGGTGAATGCAAAGGACCTTCGGAAATGCTCTAGATTTAAATAAGCAGTTATTGTATTTCCTAGTATCTTAAGTTCCTAAAAAACATTCATTAGAAGAAATTTAAGTTTTATCCTGCCAAATCACATCTGCCTTTGAAAATGAAATCAACACCTTCAGTTGTATTCTTCCCACAAGAAGTCAATGTAAATTGGAACAAAAAGTAGTATGTTTCATGTGGATAGAGGATTTTACCACTTTTAATTTTTAAACTTCAATTTTGTTCAAGAGCAAGGAATCTTTACATGGCTACTTTATACTGTGATTACATAATTGTTGGCATATGAGGAAAAGTATCTGGCTTACAAACAACATTTGAATTTATTGCTCTGGTTCATTTAAAAAGCCATAACACTTGGGTTCCTTTCAGAAGAGCAAAAAGACAATATCTAAACTTCTAGCTCAACTGAGAATGTGTGTACTGCCTTAATTAGTAACTGCTAAAAGACTTCAGGAGAGAGATAGCTGTACGTTTATTTCCTTTTCTAAGTAAATCTCATCAGGCAAAATAGGTAATTCTATAGAAGTTAAGACTGCTATCACAATGGTTTATGAATGGGGGAAAAAGAAATACTTTAATCTTTAATTCATTTTATAGGCAATTCAACAACATTTCTGTAACATCTCCCATAAAACAGTAGCAACTGCACTATTTATGGCTCTAACCAGTGGATCTCACAGTCGGCTGCACACTGTAATCATTTGGGAACTTTGCAAAATATGGATGCCTGGGTTCCACTCCCAGAGGCTCTGATTTAATCAGCTGGGGGAAGGGAGTCCTAGTGTCAGAGGTCTTAAAAGTTCCCCAGGTGATCCAATACCAATACAGAACAGGTGCTCTAAACCAAAGATGGGCTCTTCTGCAATTCTAGAAATCATACAGGGATCTCACTTTTGCAGTACTCCACGCTGTGGTATTAGGATATGAAGATATATTGATCTACCTAGCTGCAGTATCATTGTATACTGTCAATAAGGGAAAGAGAAATAACTGAATGGGTCAAAGTGAGCCCCTTAGCAACCAAGGAGACCTCAATGCCTGCTCACTTAAGGATACACACTATTAAATGAGGTTCCATGAACACATTATTGAACTTCTACCAGGCAATTCAAATAAGATCCTTATACTTTTTCTTCTGTAATCTGTATAATGGGACAATAAACACCTATCCAGAAGTTGCTGTGAGGCTTAAAATAAAAGTGCTCAGAGCACACAGCACAAGCAAGGTGATCAGTCTGTTGATGGTGGCTGTATCACCATTGAAATTTGAGGCCCCACGGTAAATGCTACACAAAAGTGAATGCCTAAGAGAAACTAGTTTGCCTATGGGTGTGGGGGACAGGGAGAATCAACCACTCTTCTCCCAGAGTTCCAAGAATACCCCAAGGAATGAGAGTGTATACACTTGATCAAGGCCTAAAGGGAGAATATGGGAATCTGCCCCCAAAGTGAGAAGTGGGGCTCCCTGCAATAGCCTCACTACGTAAGACAGGAGTACAGGGGCTCACAGACCACCCAAATCTGTCCTGCCTCAGTTAGGGATGTGGGCTCAAGGCTATGTTTTCCTACTCATTCAGCCATTTCACTTAGTCATTGTTTAAGCAAGTAGGTCCTTCATGTGCTCACACTGAATTCTACTTTTGATATAAAGTTAAATAGAAGTAACAGAAAGTCACAGTGTTCCACATGGCAAATTCTTAACACAAAAGATAAGGTATTTAAAGAAAAGGCATGGTAATCTCCACAATGATGTGTAGAACACAGGAAAGACTGGCACAGAACAAGCACTCAAATGCTTGTTGAATGAGAAGATAAATTTTACACTAGATACAGTATCTAGGCCAAATTTCATATACCTTCCCCTAGAGTAAGAAAATCCTGAAAGAGCTATTAGGAAACATAAATCCAGGGAATTTGTTGCTCTTCTGCTAATTGGTATCAGTGATAAGGACTATTAATTTAAAATATGCCTATCTCCTATGAAAAGAATTTAATAATCCATCATTCATACTACTATACCTGGATGCAAAGTAAAGAACCTAGTAGTTACAAGATAAAACAATTACAAGATACACTGTACTAGTAGTATGATTTCATTTAAGACAGATTTCTTTTCACTTAATTGGTACCTATGACTAAAAAACATAAAGAGAAATAATTCCAGCTTGAAAGCAAGTGACAAGGTATCATTTTTGTGTATTCTTTCAACAAAAATGAAAATAACCAGTAAGCACAAGAGAGGAAAAAAAGCCCATCTTGACAATTGTATTAACCTTTGACGATTTTATGTGTAGTTGACAATATCATTTCCTCATGACAGGACTCATTTAGTAACACTACAACTTCCCAATAATTCAACATTTTACTCCAAACTTGAACTAGTAGTTAGTTGGTATGTATCTTGCTGCATTACCATATACACTTTGTGACCAAATTTTAACAGGACAATTTCATCTGTATTCACACAATGCTGTTGAACCAATTATTTTTATATGTTGCCTTAAAATAAATCTACTTTATTTTTCATATTATAAGCTTTCCCTGGATTACAAATACGCAGGAAAAAATAACATTTTAATACAAACTGAGTAGCTAATCACATCTTGGGTTACACTTCAATCTATCTCCAGATATGCACATTTTATTACTACCGATAATTAGTTTCTGGAAATCCAGTGCTCAGAGTGGGATGAACAATAAGGAATATACAACGCCTGCTCAAAATCTAAGATTCTGAATTATAAAGAAATAGCAAAAATATATATCTGATATTCTAACAGAAAATTTTATAGTTATTTCTCAGTGCTACAGCAATCACATATTAAATACAAATCACCCAAACTGTCCATGATAAACTCAATTATTTGCAGTTAAAAAAGATGCTTAAATTCACACCTGAAGGAATAAATATTCTGAATGTTTCCACAATGTTATAGCTGATCAAGTCCTCAACAGTGCAGAAGATACAATTGGTTGGTTGCCTGCCCAACCATCTCCTGCACCCCCTGTCCCACTCTTGCCTTAAGGTCACTATTAGAACTCTGATTTTGTTCACTCTGGCCCAGGGGCTATGTTCTTGGGAAAGGCTATTACCCCTCTGTACTGGTAGCCTGGACTCACTCTCAAGTGGTGATCTCATCCCCAATGATTGGGAATGTATTATACATATGACACAATTCTGGTCACTGAAAGAGTTATGGATCTATGAAGCCTGGGAAGGTCTTCCCCCCCATACACACGCAACACAAGGAGATAGGGAAGAAGAGGAAAAGGGAAAAAGAAGCAATAGAAAGGGGACATTCGGCCTCTGGTCAGTATCATATGTGAGAGCCATCCTGAGACCCTGAGGAGAGCCAGCATAAGAGGAAAAGCCCAAGTATGTCAGGCTGAGAAGAAAATGGAAAAATGCAAGAAACTTAGGTTTTTGATGACGCTACTGAGACCCCCAATTAACAATCCATAAAATTACCCTACTTCAGGGATTATTATAATATATAGATAATAAATTTCCTTTCTGCTTAATCCATTTTCAGTTGGTTTTCCATTACCTGTAGCTGAAAGCATCATAACTGACAATCATTATAATGGACTTCAAAAACCATTTTGTAATCATGGAACACTTATAAAACCTGATTACGTATTATGCCACAAACTAAGCCTCAATTCAAAAGAACATGAATTATAAGGATCACATTCTCTGAAGATAACGCAATAAAAACTGAAATTCAGGACAAAAATATAACCCAAACACAGCTAAGTAAGGGTAATATTTTTAAAATTCTCCACAAATACTAAATCATTTCTCGAAGCGGCTAAAGATGCAATTACAAAATCTTTAAAAAAATAATGACACTAAAGACAATGCATATCAAGAAATTAAAGAAGGAAAACACAGTAAAAGAAAAGAAAAAAGCAAATATAGGCAGATTTATAATTAGGGGAAAGACATAGCATAAAATTGGGGATGGGGAAGGCAGAAAACAAATTAATCATTCAATTAAAAGTATTGGAAATAAACAAAAATAAGCAAAATAAAGATGAAAGACAAAAAGATGAATCTGGAATGAGCTGGCGTGGGGGAGACAAGCCTCTGGCTAGTCTAAGAATTAGAGAAAATACAACATGCAAAAGTAGGAGAGTAAGCAAAATGTGTAGCGATAGTGCCAGATGCAAAAATTTGTAAGATTACATTAATATACTTGAATACTTTACCTATTGTGCATTGCCATGCCCCTAGAGAACCTGACTTAATCAAACGCAAAGAATAAAATTTTGTTGGGTAGGACTCTGAGCTTTGGACAGCCACAAGACACTAATTTTTAAATTTTTTTTGTTGTTGTTCCCCCAACCCAAACCAATTTTCACAGTGTAATCACTATTGGGAATGCATGTATTAAGTAAAGTGTTTCACAAAATCAGGATTTTCCATAGTGATTCAAAGGAGAGAATACCAGAAATACCAAAAACAATGGGCGAAGTATGAATTTTCAACAAATTACTACCGAAAAGGTTAACAGATACATATGATAGGACAGACGGTTAATATCTAAGAACTTCAGAGTCACAAAATGCTTATGCTGACCAGGGGTTGGGAAACTGAGACCAGTGAGCTAATTATGGCCTGCACATGTATTTATAAATAAAATTTTATTGGAACACAGCCACACTTTCATTTACATATTATCTGAGGCTACTTTCACACCACAATGGCAGAGTTGTTTTGACAAAAACCATCTGGCTCTCAAAGCCTTAAATATTACATGGCCCTTTACAAGAAAAAAATTGCCAACCCCCATTCCAGACCATAAAAAATAGCTAACACAATCTTAGCAAAGCTAATATAAACTTTATACACTTAAAAGTTTGAGTACGTAAGAAAAAAGCAAGGAGAAATTAGTAGAGAATTAAGAGAGCCAGAGAATGAATGTACCTTCTTATCAAACTCATATGGAATGCTCACAAAAATTAGCAAGTATTAGGGCCAAGGATATATTTACAAATTCAAAAAAATACAAGTCTTATAAATCTTTTTAAATAAACATAATGGGATAAAGTTAAAACATGGTTTAAAAGCTACTATCTCTACATCTATTAATATCTTATTGAAATTTAAAACCTTACTTATAAACGTACATTGGGGGAAAAAATTGAAAGAAAAATTTTTGTTTTCATCACATATATGTAACAATTACAGCTTACAAAATAAAGACTAGGAAACAGCCTAAACGGTGTCAAAAGAAAATCACAGCGTAAAATGCGTTTATCAGAAAACATAAGAGATGGAAAAGAGGTAAACTTAGTTTATAACTCAGAAAATAAGGTAACAAAACACCAATAAATCCAAAGAGAAAAGTATAATAAATTATTGAAGATAAAGAAATTAGGAATCAAACCAAAAAACTACCAAGACATTTGAAACCAGGTTCTTTGAAATAACCAGTAAAAACTGGCTAAGTTTTGGCAAGTCTGATTAAGAAAAAAAAGGAAGTCCAAACAAACCACAATAGAAATTTTTAAAAAATAACTTGAGGTATGAAAGATTTAAAATTTTTCTCCATTTAACTTTTATTAACTTTAAAAGCTAGGGAGAACAGATGAAAAATATTTTTAAAATACTAACATTTGCATAAGGATAAAAAGAAAAGATGAACAGACCAAATAACCATAGAATAAAGTTTCAGGTAATGATTTAACTCAAAAAATGGAGGAAAAAAAAGCATTACATGCAGATAGTTTTAATGAAGAGTTTTTCAAATATTTAACAAGTAGATAATACCAATGTTATATAAACTGTCCTAGGACAAAGAAAAAGATTTTATAAAACCTAACATATTTTAAGAGGCCAACATAGTTGGATTCATAAACAGGAAAAATATGAAAAGAAAAATTCAGTGGATATAGCAGAATTTGGTTGCCCTTGATTCCAGGCAGACACCTATAAAAGGAACATTTAGACCCATTCCAGGCCAGCTGGGCATCTGCCACCTTGGCAGGAGGAATCCAAGTTCCAACCTGCTTTACCATTGGCTGACTAAAGTGGCCTTGAGCTCCAAATAAATTTCAGAGACAGCGAGGCCATAGCAACCACAGTCCTTGGTCAGCCTCAGTGCTATGCTGGTCTGGAAAGCTGTACATCCCAAAGCCACAAGAACTGTAGGAGCAATAGGAGTGCCCATGTCACATCACTCCCCACTGCAGCATGAAGAGAGACTTCCTTCCACTTGGGGCAAGGAGAGAAAGAGTACAAGGGCCCTTGCCTTGGAATCTTGTACTGCCACAGTAAAACACAGCACTGGGCAGAAACCTGAAGCACTTGATTCCAGGCTGTTGCTCCTGGACAGTGCTCCTAGACCCATCCTGGGCCTGAAGGGAATTCACTGCCCCAGTAGAAAAGACCCAAATCACAGCTGGCTTCACCACTGGCACAAAGTTACTAAAACGGCATTGGGGCTTGAATAAACATCAGCAGCAGCAGGCCACAGGCAAAACCCAGCTTGCTTCCAGCCATGGTGGCCATGGGAATGCCTGTGTCATGCCTCCCCAACTTTAGGCAGCTCAGCAGAGAGAGAGACTACTTTTGCTTGAGGAACAGAGAGCAAAAAGAGTGAGGTAATTTGCCTGGAAACCCAGGGAATTTTCCCTGATCTTTCCAAGTCCATCAAGGCTGTACATCTAGTATCTGCAAGACAGTTGCAGAGTAATGGGGTTTAGGGCCCACTCTAATCTTGAAATGGCTACAGTGGCCAGACAGATAGGTACACACAAGGCCAGACTATGAAGACTAGAAAAATACCTAACTTTCTGATGCCTACATTGACAAACATCCACAAGCATTAAAAATATTCAGGAAAACATGACCTCACCAAATAAGGCACCAGTGATCAACCCTGGAGAGACAAAGATGTATGACCTCTCAGACAGGAAATTCAAAATAGCTGCTTTGAGGAAGTTCAAACTTCAGTAAAACACAGAGAAGCAATGCATAAATTTATAAGAGAACTTTAACAAAGAGTTTGAAATAAAAAAACTCAAACACTGAAAAACACAATTAACGAAATGTAAAATGTATCAGAGTGTCTCAACAGCAGAACTGATCAAGCAGAAGAAAGAATTAGTGAGCTTGAAGACCAGCTATTTAAAAATATACAAAGGAGAAAAAAGAAGAAAAGAGAATAAAGAATGCTTACAAGATATAGAAAATAGCTCCAAAAGTAAATGTAAAAGAGTCACTGGCTGAAAGAAAAGCAACAGAGATAGAGGTAGAAAGTTTATTCGAAGAAACAACAACACATAACTTTCCAAACCTTAAAATATAAATATCCAGGCACAAAAAGGTGAAAGATTACCAAGCAGATTCAACCTAATTAAGACTACTCCAAGACATGTAACAACTCTCAAAGGTCAAGAACAAAGAGAACATGCTAAAAGCATTAAGAGAAAAGAAGTAAATAACATATAAAGGAGCTCTGATACATCTGGCAGCAGACTTCTTAGGGGAAACTTTACTAATCAGGAGGGAGTGATGACATACTCAAATCAGTGAAAGAAAGAAAACCTGCCAACCAAAAATACTGGATAGAAAAGCTATCCTTCAAACATTGCTTTGAAGAAGAAATGAAGACTTTCCTAGACAAATAAAAGCTTAGGAAATTCATCATCACCAGACTTATAAGATTTGAAAGAAAATAACAGGAACATTCCATAAGAAATAATCTAAAGGTATAAAACTCATTGGTAAAATAAGTACCCAAATTTTGATACTCTAACACTGTATGGTATGTAAACCACTCATTTCATTAGTATGAAGACTGAAAAACATCCATCAAAAATAATAAAAACAATTTTTTGAGATAGATAATATAGAAAGATATAAATTGAGACAACAAAAAGTCAAAATATAGGAGACAGGAAGTTAAAGTATAGAGTTTTTTACTTTTTTCTATGGTTTTTTTCCTCTGATCAAAGTTGTCAACACTTTGAAATAACTTGTTTTAACTGTAAGGTTTTTTTTGGTAAGCCCCATGGTAACCACCAAGCAAAAACCTACAATATGTATACAAAAAATAAACAGCACAGTATCAAACCATACTACCAGAGAAAATCACTTAACCACAAAGGAAGATAGAAAGAAAGGAAGAGAGCAGTTACAAAACAATCAGAAAACAAGCAACAAAATGGCTATGTTAGGTCATTGCCTAGCAATAATAAAACTGCATGTAAATGGTGTAAATTCTCCAGTTAAAAGACATATAGTGCTTAAATGGATAATAAAACGAGATCGAACTATGTGTCTACAAAAAAATCACTTCACCTAGAAAAGAAACATACTGAAAGTGAAGAGATGGAAAAAGATAATCTATACAAATGGAAACCAAAAAAAAAAAAAGGTAGGAGTAGCTATACTTATATTAGATAAAACAGACTTCAAGTTAAAAATTGCAAAGACAGACAAAAAAGGTCATTATAGAATGATAAAAGGGTCAATTCAGCAAGAGGATATAACAATTGTAAATATACGTGTGCCCAACAACGAAGCAATCAAAAATATAAAGTAAATATTACTATAATAGATCTAAAGGAAAAGAGAGATTACAATACAATAACAGTAGAGGACTTCAACACCATACTTTCTGCAATGGTCAGATCATCCAGACAGAAAAATCAGCAAATGAATATTGGAATTAAATTATACTCTGGACCCTCTAGACCAAATGGACCCAACTGACATTTACAGAATATTTCATCCAACTGCTACAGAACATATATCGTTCTCATCCAAACATGGAACATTCTCCAGCATAGACCATGTGTTAGGCCACAAAACAAGTCTCAACCAAGTTAAAAAAAAAAAAAAAAAAAAAAAACACCAAAAACTTATCGAGTATCTTTTCTGACCACAATGGAGTAAAACTAGGTGTCAAAAACAAGAGGAACCTTGGAAACTATATAAATGTGTGAAAATTAAACATGGTCCTACGTGACCAACAGGCCAATGAAGAAATTAAGGAATTTTTAAAATTTCTTGAAACAAATGAAAACAGAAATACAACATATCAAAACCAATGGGACACAGCAAAAGCAGTAGTAAGAGAGAAGTTTGTAATAAAGGCCTACATCAAGAGTTAAAAAAATTAAAATAAGCAACCAACAATGCGACTCAAAGAACTAGAGAAGTAAGTACAAAACACAGCCAAAATTAGAAGGAAAAAAAAAAGTTATGACAGAAATGAATTTGCAACTAAAAGAATACAAAAGAGAATGAAACAAAAAAAACAGGTTTTTGAAAAGATAATCAAAACTGACAAACCTTTAGCTACCTAAGAAAAAGAGAACCAAATAAAATCAGAGATGAAAAAGGAGACATTACAACTGATACCACAGACATACAAAGGATCACTAAAGACTATTATGAACAATTATACAGAAACAAATTAGAAAACCTAGAAGAACTGGATAAACTCCTGGACACATACAACCCACCAAGATTGAACCATGAAGATATAAAAAACCTAAACATACTAATGATGAATAACAAGATCTAAGCAGTAATTAAGAATCTCCCATCAGAGAAAAAGCCCAGGATCTGATGGCCTGACTGCTGAATTTTACCAACATTTAAAGAAGAACTAATGCCAATTCTACCCAAACTATTCAAACAAACTGAAGAGGAAAGAATATTTCCAAACTCATTCTGTGAGACCAGCATTAGCCAGATACCAAAACCAGACCAAGACACAACACAGTAAGAAAATTACAGGCCAATATCCATGATGACCACAGATGCAAAAATCCTCAACATAATACTAGCAAACAGAATTCAACAACACATTAAAAAGATCATTCACCATGGTCAAGTGAGATTCACCCCAGGGATGCACGGATGGTTTAATATACAAAAAGAAATATATCGCATTAACAAAAATCAAGGACAAAACTGTACCATCATTTCAATACATGCTGAAAAAGCACTCAATAAAATTCAGCATCCCTTCATGATTAAAACTCTTAAAAAAAAAAAATAGGTACAGAAGGAAAATACCTCAAAATAACAAAGGCCCTATACGACAAACTCACAGCTGAGATCATACTAAATGAGGAAAAATTGAAAGACCTTCCTTTAAGATCTGGAACAAGATAAAGATTGCCCGCTTTCACTATTTTGACTCAACACAGTACTGAAATCCT
The DNA here is from genome assembly GCA_004363605.1 of Indri indri. Classification (NCBI taxonomy): domain Eukaryota; kingdom Metazoa; phylum Chordata; class Mammalia; order Primates; family Indriidae; genus Indri; species Indri indri. Next base: position 16,748 of record RJWJ010015769.1, read on the forward strand.
AGCCAGAGCAGTTATGCAAGGGCAAGTAGTAAAGGACATCAAAATTGGAAAAGAAAGGAAGAAGTAAAATACTCCTCGTTCTCAGACAACATAATCTTATATTTAGACAAACCTAAAAAACCGTGACCCAAAAAACTCTTAGAACTGAAAAACCAATTCAGTAAAGTTGCAGAATACAAAACTAACACTAAAAAAATCAGTAGCATCTTTATATGCCAATAATGAACAATCTGAAAAAGAAATCAAGAATGCAATACCATTAATAATAGCTACACACACACATGCACACACACACACAGAGGAATAAATTTAACCAAAGTAGCACAAGACATTCACAATGAAAACTGTAAAACACTGATGGAAGAAATTGAAGAGCGCTCACACACACGGAAAGATATCCCATGTTCATGAATTGGAAGAATTTATATTATTAAAATATTCATACTACCCAAAGCGATCTACAGATTCAATGCAATCCCTATCAAAATACCAATAACGTTCTTTACAGAAATAGAAAAAACAATCCTAAAATTTGCATGGAACCACAAATGATCCCAAATAGCCAAAGCAATTCTGAGCAAAAAGAACAAAGCTGGAGGCATCACACTACGTGACTTCAAAATATACTATAAAGCTATAGTAACCAAAACATCATGGTTGCTGCATAGAACAGATACGTAGACCAAATGGAAAATATATAAATCCATGCAATTACAGCCAACTTATTTTCAGCAAAGGTGCCAAGAATATACACTGGAGAAAGAACAGTCTCTTCAATAAATGGTGCTGGGAAAATTGGATACCCATATGCAAAAGAAAAAACAGACCCATGTATCTCACCATATACAAACATCAAATCAAAATGCATTAAAAACTTAAATGTAAGACCTGAAACTATGAAACTACTGGAAGAAAATATGGAGGAAACCCTTCAGGACACTGGTCTGGGCAAAAATTCTTTGAGTAATAAGTTAAAAGTACAGGCAACAAAAGCAAAAAAAGACGAACAGGATTACACCAAGGTACAAAGTTTCTACAGAGCAAAAGAAACAACAAAGTGAAGAGACAGTATTTTCAAACTATCTGACAAAGGATTAATAACCAGAATATATAAGTAACTCAGTATCGAAAAATCAAATAATCTGATTTAAAAATGGGCAAAACCCCTTCCTTCCCTGTACCCCTCCTGCTCTACCCTACCTTTCTCTCAAAAAGAAAAAAAAAAAATGGGCAAAATATCTGAATAGAAATTTCTCAGAAGACGACATACAAATGGCTAATATGAAAAAATACTGAATATCACTAATCTAGAAATGTAAATCAAAACCACAATGAGATATCATCTCGCCCAAGTTAAAATAACTATTATCAAAAAGAGAAAATAGACACTGGTAAGAACATGAAGAAAAAGGAATGCTTGTACACTGTTGGTGGGAATGTAAATTAGCACAGCTACTATGGAAAAAAGCATGGAGGTCCCTCAAAAAACCATAAATAGAACTACAATATGATCCAGCAATCGAACTAAAGGAAATCAGTGTATCAAAGAAATATCTGCACTTCCATATTTACTGCAGCCTATTCACAATAGCCAAGATATGGAATCAATCTAAGTGTCCATCAGTAGATGAATGAAGAAAATATGGTATACATACACCAAGAAATACTATTCGGCCATAAAAAAGAATGAAATCCTATATTTGTAGCAACATGGATGGAACGAGTGGACATTATGTTGAGTGAAACAAGCCAAATGCACAAAGACAAATTTAACACATTCTCAGTCATGTGCAGGAGTTACAAAAATTGATTTCATGGAGGTCGTGAATAAAACAGTGGTTAGCAGAGGCAAGGAAGGGTAGAGGGGAGTGGAGAATAAAGATAGCAACCTTAATGGGTATAAAAATATAATTAGATAGAAGAAATAAGTTCTATTGATAGCACAGTAGGGAGTCTATAGTTAACAGTAATTTATTGTATAGTTGATAATTGAACAACACAGGTTTCAACTGCATAGGTCCACTTATAAGCCGATTTTTTCCAACCAAACTTGGGCTGAAAATATAGTTATCCCTAAGCATGTGTGGAGGATTAGTTCCAGTACCTTTGAAAATACCAAAACCCACCCATAAAGTCCAGCATTTGGCCCTACAGAACCTGCAAAAGTCAGCCCCTGTGTATGTGCGGTTTGCATCTCACAAATATTTTTGATTTGTGTTTGGCTGAAAAACAATCTGTGTTTAAATGGACCTGTGCAGTTCAAACCCATGTTGTTCAAGGGTCAACTGTACAGTATTTGCAGGATGCAAAACCCACAGATACCGAGGGCTGACGGCAGGATTTGAGTACTCCTGTATTTTAGTATACATGAGGTTCCTAGAACCAGTCCCTTGAGTGTACTGAGGGATGACTGTATGTTTCAAAATAGCTACAAGAGAATTTTTGTAACATTCCCAACACAAAGAAATGATAAATGTTTGAGGTGATGAATATCCCAATTACCTTGATGCTTATACATTGTCTGCATGTATCAAAATATCACATGTACCCCATAAATATGTATAACTTATGTATCAATTAAAAATAAAAAATAATTTTAAAAATGTTAGCTAAGTATTGCAGCAATGTGGGGCTTATCCAAGGCACACAAAAACATTTCAATGATAAAGAAAAAAGTTCCAATGAATTTACTGTGTTAATGTATTAAAGGAGGAAAAACTCATAATTACCATCAAATGGAGGCTAAAATATCATTTGACAATATTCAACACGCATTCCTGACAAAAACGCTCAACAAAGTCATATTAAGGGTATATAACAGAAATTCAGAGAACATATTTAATGGTAAAATATTAGAAGCATCCATTAAAATGAAGAGTACAACAAGGATATCTGTTTTACCTAAAATCCCACATTGTACTGGTTCAGGCATTGCAATAAGATAAACAAAACTTTAGAGATATAAATGTTGAAAAGGAAAAGACAAGATTATCATAATTCATAAATGAGTATTCACCTAGAAAATCAGAAGCAATCCACAAAAAAATAATAAAAGATTTTGGCAAGGGGACCACATACAAGGTAAACACAAAAATCATAGCTTTCTTACACCTTCAAAAGACCCAATTTAAGAATCTAAGAGAAAAAAGAAACCTAAAAGTTGGTATAAAACTAAAAAAAATATATTCGAGATCTTTAGGAAGAAAACTATAAAACTTTACTAAAGGACATAAAAGAAGCCTGAATAAATTTAAAGATATACTCTGTTCAGAAATGGTGAGACTCAATATTGTAAAGATGTCAGTTTTAACAAATTAATCTATAAATGTAACCCCTATCAAAACTCAAACACTTTTCAATAACAAAGTAATCCTAAAACTTACATATAATAAATATGTAAGAAAAAACTTTTTAAAAGAAAAATGAAAGAATTTGAACATTTTAAAGATGATTACAATTTGAAAACATTATAGCATATTAATTAAAATGGTGTGATATTAACAGAGGAAGAGAAGTCAATTAATAAAAGAGAATTAAAGAGCCTTAAAATTATCAACATCACCATTATCATCGACATCATCATAGCTAACATTTATTTAGCATTTGGGTGCCAGGCACAGTTCTAACTTTATTATATAGATGGATGAGCTCATTAATTCTCACAATATTCCTTTAAAGTAGGTATTTTTATTACTTCCACTTTGTAGTTGAGCAAACTAAGACACAGAGGATTAAGTACCTTGTCCAAAGTCTTATAATTAGCGCACTGCAGAAACTGGCTTTCAATCTCATACATCTGACTGTAGCAACCACATATTGTTCTGGTATAGTTTCATGTTTTTATGGAGTTTGATAGGTTAAAGCTAGGATTTCCAATCAAGAATATGCTGGATATATTCCTTGTACCTGTCCGGGTACGCTCTCTGCACCCTGCTCTGTGCCCCCAGGGGCTGACCTCCTTGGACTATTAGTGGGCCCTGCCTTGTGGCTACCAACTGGATCCAGCCAACAGGAAATGAGGGTAGTGAATTAGATCAAGGAATTTATTCTGGCCCTGAACCAACTCCCCTCCCGGGCCAACACCACCACTCCCTTTCTACAGGGTTACAACAGGCTTCTCTTCTCTCTCCCTTGGAGAAGGTCAAACAGTTCCTATCAGGTAGCCCTCCCCACTAAGCCTTCTCAACATCTAATTTCTACTTCCCTGCCCTTACTCTTTAAGGCCTAGAGGTGGAAAAAGCAGTTATTTGCTCCAGGGTATAGTATTATTCCTTTTGGTTTCCCTAAACTGCCACACCTTTGTGAAAGGCCCTTTATTGAACTCTTCCCAAATTATAGCCCTATTTGCACAACCTGTTTTCTAACAGGATTCTGACTGATAAAGTGAGAAAGGAATACTTAATCAAATCATCTTTCCTTTTGTGGAAATAAATTGTTAAAGCCTTACTTCACATCAAAAAGCAAAACTCAGAAAAATATAAAGGATTAATAATCAAAACATATAAAAATGTCAAAATATCTATTTACAAAAAGATAAGCCATACAATAAAGTAAAAGGACATAGTATAATATTAGCATGTATAAAAGACATAGGTTTTATTTTATGGTATTATGATAGATCAGATACCCTAAGCTACCTACCTACAAACAACAATTTAAAATGTAACAGGAAATATTTTCCAAAGAACCTATTTAAAATGTGTTTCTGATCAGGCAAGAAAGTAAGGAATTGCCAGAAGAACAAAAGTGAAAGCTGGACTCCAGGGAGGGTAATGAGCTCTTCACACTGTTTTCACCACCTTTCTGAACTGTGGTGGCCTTGATGGCTGCGCAGGGCTCCAGATGAAGCCTGTGGTTTCTACAAAGTGTGAAGCTCAAAAGAGACTGCTGAATAAAGCTGGAACCCCCAAACCATAGTGTAAAGGTAAATGAGAAATAAATTGCCGTGTAGAAGAGAAGAGCAAAGAAACAAATCTTAACTCACTGGAGTAGAAGGGAAAGCTCTCCTCTGAGAATTTATAACCACCAGGAGCCTCCCCAAAGGTCTGTCTACCTTTATATTCCTACACCGTCAGGGAGGTCCAAAACAATCTCAAGCAAACAATTTAATGCAGTCTTCAAGTAGTTAGTGTCTCCAGGCAACTGGCAAAAACAAATCCTCTCTGTAGGAAAGTGGCTTTGACCCAATATTGGAAGCATTACTGAAGACAACCAAATAAAAAAACAGGTGAAAGATCAGCAGGCAATTCACACAAGATAAAATATACATAATCGATAAACTGAGAACCAAGAAAAAGATGCATAATCTCACCAGTAGTAAAATAACACAATGCGCTTTCACCCATTTTACTGGCAAAAATTTATGGATCCATAATATTCTGTTTTAAAGGTTATATTCTTGAAACAAAATTCAAACAATAAATAAAATATGTTGAGGGTATGAGAGGTAGGGATTGAGAGCAGAGAGACGAGGCTATGAAGGAAAATAAATCAAAGTATATGGAGAAGTGGTCTGCAAACCTCTTCTGTAAAATGCCAAATAATATTTTAGGTTGTGCAGGCCATGTGGCCTCAGTTGAAATGACACAACTCTGCCAATGAAGTGCAAAGTGAGCCACAGGCAATATATAAACAAATGATCAATACTGTGTTCCAATAAAACTGTATTTTCAAGAACGTGGGTAGGGCCGGATAGGACCACTAGGGAAATAGTCTGTCAATCCCTATTATGGAATAAAGGGGAAATTGTTTCTTTGTTTAAAACTACGGTTGGCCCTCTGTATCCACAGTTGGCCCTTTGTATCCACAGATGCAGAACCAGCAGATTCAACTGAGGATCAAAAATATTCTCAAAAGGAAAATACAGTAAAAAAAATAAAAATATAAATAAGAACTATACAGTACAGCAATTATTTACATAGGCTTTACATTGTATTAGGTATAATTTAGAGATGATTTAAAGTATACTGGAAGACATGCGTGAGTTATATACAAATATTACACCATTTTATACAAGGGACTTGAACATCCATGAATTTTGAGGAGTCCTAGAGGCACTCCTCTGTGGATACCAAGGAATACTGTATTATGAATACTGTGAATATAAGTAAAAAACATAGCATAATAAATATCTATACCCAACATCCACATTTAATGTTAACATTTTGCCATATTTGCCTGGACAATATTTTTTAATTGTTTTCACATAAATATCAAATATCAATATATAGCCTCATACATACTTCAGCATGCATCTTTTAAAAATAAAGATATTTTGCTACATAATCCAGACTATATCACACCTAACAATTCCTTAATTTCGTGTATTCAATATTCAAATTTCTACAAATGTCTAAAAAATGACTTTTATAGCTGATTTATTCAAATCAGGAGCCAACCAACAGCCATACATTGCATTCAACTATTAGCTCACTCTTGATTGTCTTGTAATCGTGAGTAATCCCCCAGTGATTTTTTTTCCTAGCACTGACTTGCTGAAGAGATCAAACCAGTTGAATTATAAAATGGCTCACCTTACAGACTTAAGAGATTTCAATTCCAATTTTAATTGGAATTATATTCTCTAATATGCCTTAGAAAACTTGCCCCATAAATGCCCAAAGAAATACATGAAAATATTGTTTGTAAAAGCAAAAAAGTTTAAAAAAAAAAACCTAAATGCTTCTTGTTAGGAAATGGATAACACATTACTTATTCATAAGATGGAATTCCATGCATATTCCATATTATATTTACATAAATCTTAAAAATGAGTAAAAGAGCACTTAACATATTTTTCCATATTTTAAAACCATACATTCATAAAGCGATAATGAACATTCATAACTATAAATGCTAAAAATGTATACATTTTAAAAAATGAAAAACAATGAACTAATCTAGATATTGCAAAACCTTTTTTTGCAGTAAAATACCAAAAAGTAAAGGGAAATATTGAAAAACAACTTTTAAGTGCATAGCTCAGCTTATAAGAGGGAAAGGGAACTCCTTTTCAAAAGGTAGATCAAACAAATATAAAGCACAAAAATGGAACACAAACCCAGAACGGCTTAAGATTGTGGCCCAACAACTTACAGCTTCTGTTTTTAAGGACTGCACAAACAACAGGAAACAAGACTCTGGGCCTATATAAGATTGTAAGTTATAACAACAGAGCAACTAAAGGTCCCTACTTTCTGTGAAAAGGTGAACTACAAAAAAAAATCTATTTCATAAAGCAGAAAGGAAACTTGTCTCTCTTGGTCTTGATTCTAGAAGAAACTAGGGGGGAAAAAAGTCTTGTTAATTCTAATCACAAACTAACCTTAATGATTCAAATTTAACTTTATTCTATCTGTGTGATCCAAAACACTTCAAACAGAGAAATTAATTTGAAGTAGTCCCTCCTTGGTAGCTACTCCAAACATCTCTAGATAAAGGCTCCCTTAATATAGCCCTCAGAGAATTTGCATAACTATCTCCACAAACGTGAGGTCACAATAAAAACATAAAAGAAGGCATAAGGTCAACAGAAAAAACAAACATAATAATCAGATACACACACAAAAAACTTTAGATATATAGAGTGTTCTGACAGAAAACAAAGCAAGCATGTTCAATGTTTTTGAAAGATAGCCAATTAGAGTCACAAGAACTAAGAAATAATGAAAATATGACTAAGCATATTTTACAGAGTAAAGATTACATGTCCTGAAAATAAAAAAAAAGTGGAATTAACTAAACAGCAAATTAAATACAGCTGAAAAGAGAACCTGTAAACCTAGAATGTAGCATAAGGCAAACAGAAAATACTTTTAAAAGTAAAGATTAAGAGACACAGAATACAGTGAGAAGTACTAACATACATAAAATAGCAATCCCCAAACCAAATGATAGAGGAAGGAAATAAGGACTAAAAAATTTTCCAGAATTAACAATAGATACAAACCATCAGATTCAGTATGATGAATCCTAACTAAGGTAATCATAAAGAATTCACATACAGACATGTTATCATGTATGATAACTTCAAAACACCAAAGACAAACAATATTAGGAACAGCAATTCAATTTGCAGAGAACTTCTCAACAGCAACATTGGAAATCAGAAGACAACGGATTATTTTATGATGGCACAAACAAAATAACCATTAGTCTAGATTAATACCTTCATGATATTGTAATAAAATAATTGTCAGCCTAGAATTCTACAGGAAATAAAACTATCAGATGCAATAGCAAAATTTTTCAGGCAAGGAAAAGCTAAAAATGTGAAAAGGAATTTCAGAAAGAAAGCAAATAAAACCAGAAGGATAGAAGATGCAAGAAGGAAAACTGGGCCATGAAAATAGTAAATGCGTGACTAATTCCAAATATTGACCACATAAGACAATAATAATATTGTTTTGAATTTGAATGTTACAAATAAAAACAAGATAGAACTAAAATATGGAAGGTTAAAAATACAGAAGAGAAATAGCCAGCGTTATAATCATTTAGAAGTTCTTGAAAAAGTCTTTGGATTTTTAGCATGACATTAAATTTTTGAGAGTAACTACAAAAAGAATAGAAATAATTTATTACAAGCAACGTGATGAAGAAAGATAATACACAAAGAAATTTTCTTTTTTGAAGACACGATCTCGCTCTCTGTTGCCCAGGCTGAAGTGCAGTGGCGTCATCACAGCTCACTGCCACCTCCACCTCCTGGGTTCAAGCAATCCTCCTGCCTTAGCCTCCCAAGTGGCTGGTATTATAGGTGTGCACTACCACCACCTGGCTAATTTTTGTATTTTTTGTAGACAGGTCTCATTATGCTGCTCAGGCTGGTCTCAAACTCCTGGGCTCAAGCTATCCTCCTGCCTCAGCCTCCCAAAGTGTTGGAATTAGACATGAGCCACCACACCCAGCCAAAAAATTTTTTTGAAAAGTAAAAGATGAAAAAAATCGTGAACATAATTCAAATAATTCCAAATTCATCAGTAACCATAATAACTATAATTGTTCAGAATTCTCCAATTTAAAATATTGTCAGAATAGGTAAAAAAAAAAAAAAAAAAAAAAAAAAAATTTAAATCCACCTACATAATGCTTACAAGAGACACACTTAGGAGGTTAATGAAAGGTATTAACAGAAAGTTAAAGAAAGGAAAAAACGTAGAGAAACACTAACCAGAAGTCTGATATGAGTGTCACTGGGCTAAAATCAGCAGAGCTACATTCCTTTCTGGAAGGTCCAGAAGAGAATCCATTTCCTTGCCTTTTAGAGTTTCTAGAGGCTGCCTATATTTCTTTGACTCATAGCCCCTTATCAACTTACAACGAAAGACAGGGAGTGGCTTTCTAAAACAAAGAGTTCACTCCAGAAAAGCAGGGCATTGCAATCTGAAGATATGCATGCTATGGGCGACCTGCAAGCCCATCTAAAGAGGTTGGTACAAGGGGAATTTTTTTAATAGGAAAAAAGGAGAAGTCCTTGTAAGCTGTCTTGAAACAAAGATCATTGGTTACAAGGGTTTGTTACAGGAGTTGGCATTAGTTCAGCAATGGTGACAGCCTTGTCAGGCAAGACTCCTTGTGAAAGCAGTTTATTTGGAATACTGCAATTCTGAGGAATTGCTTGCAATAGTTCTTACCCCATATGCATGTGGGCTCCTTCTTCATGGCCTCCATTTTGGTACTGATAACTTTCACACCTTCCTCCATCTTTAAAAGCCAGCAACGGATGACTGCCTTCTTCCCATATCACATCACTCTGACCTGTTCTTTTTGCCTCTTCCTTTCACATTTAAAGACCCTTGTGATAATACTGAGCCTACCTTGATAATTCAGAACTAGCTCCCTATTTTAAGATGAAATGATTAACAGCCTGAATTCCTTCGGCTATCTTAATTCCTCTTTACCGTGTAAAATGACATATTCACATGTTTGGGGATTAGGATATGCAGTCCTTATTTGGGTGTGTGTGTGGGGGGGGGTCATTATTCTGCCTACTGAAGTACCTAATACATAGCTTCAAAATGTATAAAGAAAGAATTGAAAGAACTAGGAGAAAATCAGAGGCTCATGATTTAGTGAAATATTTTAACATATCTCAGTAATTGCTAGATAATCAAACCAAAAACAATCATTAAAGACATTGAAGATTTGGACAATATAATTAACAAGCTGATTAACAGATATTTTTAGAACCCAGTATCTAACAATTGGACAATAGATATTCTTATGCAAATATCAAACATTTATGTGAAGTGAACACATACTGGGCCATAAAGTAAGCCTAAACAGGTTTTAAACAATTAACATACAAGTCCTCTGAGCACAATGCAATTAAGTTAGAAATCAGTATTTCAAAAAAAAAATTAAGACTTTTTCACTTAATACATTTCTAAATAATACATTGATTAAAGATAAAATAATTATATACAAAAAGTTAAAAACCACATATCTATGAAGCAAGTGATTATAAAAATATATATAAATTTAAATGTTTAAATTATAAAAGAATATAAACTGAATATCAATGAGCTAAGCATCAAATTTAAGAATTAAGAAACAATATAAACCTAAATCAGATAGAATCAAGGAAATAATAAAAGTAAAAATAAATGAATTAACCAAGATTCAAGAGTTCAACAAAATCTTTGATTCTTTGGAAAGCCTAATAAAACTGATAAATCTCTAGGCAACACTGATCAAGAAGAAAAAGGCCCCCACAAAAAAGGACTCAAGGATACACATAAAATTCATAATAACTGTATATTCCACTTTATTTATATTTAAAGAAAAGGTGTAAATATGACATTCCTAGGTTCTTTTTCTAATATCAACTGCGTTTTTTTTTCCAAATTAAAAAAAGGGAATGAAGATCTCATTCACAATAGCAATAATGATATAAAATGCCTAAAAGTACATTAACAAAAATTGTGGTGAATGTATCTCAAAAAATTAGAGACATAAAAATACTTCACATGAAGAGATTTACCATGTTTCTGGAAGAAAAAGGAAAACCTAATAACATAAAGATGTCAATACTGCCATATTGATTATAAAGCAATTTATAAAATGAATAGAATTCTAATTAAAACACCAAAAACTTATTTTATAAAATATAACATAACTTTCAAGTTAATCCTGAAGAATAAACAGGAGGTAATGGCCAAGAAACTTTGGGAAAATAATTCGAACAAAACGTTAAGATTTATTACAAGAGGATAATACTTTAAAATTTTTTATTGATACAGTGATTTAAAGACAGGGCAGGGGAACAAAACAGAACATGCACAAATAGTCCAAAGCTTCCAAAGGAATGTTTCAAATCAGTAGGAAAAGATATAATTCAATAAGTAATGGGAAATTATTTGGGGGGGGGTAAAGGAAGACCTCTAACTCACACCATACAACCACATACTACACATAAGGATTAAAACACTCATGAACAAATGAGTATAAGAAAATATAGGTAAAATTTCCATCCACGGTACATATATAACGTGTCATAGGACATTTTATATAAAAATAATAAAGCAAAAATGAATTGTTAGGACATTTCAAGTTTCGAATATAAAGTCAATTTCAACTGGCTTAAACAAGGAAGTAATTTAATGGCTCATGTTATTGCAAAGTAAAGAGATATGTCATGCTCAAGCTAATTTTGATCAAAGTGCTGATTCCAATTCTCTGCCATTCTCTCAAATCTGTCCTCTTCTTGCACATGCCAATTCCATCATCAATATGGCTTCTTCCATCATGCCTACAGAGTTTGAGTTCTTAGGTCTACATGGCTCACGACATAGAAAAGAGTTTTTCTTTCCCCATCTACTGCCAAAAGTCCTAGTCATACCCAGCTCTTAACAGTCACTGTCATCCACTAGTTGGATTAGGCACAAGTTCCATTCCCAGCAAGATGGCTGGCATCGTGCCTTTACATTCAACCAAATAAGATGAATCCTTGGGCCTGGAGGTGAGGTCATCCAAACCAAATCGCAGTTGCAGAAGACAGGAAAAAAATTAGAGATTGGAAAAGTTCACTATAAAGAGACTGACAAAATTACTTATATAATAACGCTAAATTTCACCATAAAATAAATTCACAATTAACAAAATCAAAAGGCAATGGCACAGGTAGAAAACTCATAAGCATGCTGAAATGAAATAACGGTAGAGTCCTTCACGAACCCAAGCTTTTGGCAATAAATTGTTAAGAGGATTTCACTATATTGTATCATTTTGGCAGAAATGTGGATATCGATTTCAATATGAGTAACAGTATAATAATCTAGGAAAAAAATGTCTTCTTAAAAGAAATCTCACCTTTTTTTTTTTTTTGAAGACTCAGCCCTCTCAGTGTTGGACACCACTTAGAGAGGTAAGAGCAACTAAAGAATATTGTCTACATATAAATAGCAAACTGCTTTGGATTATGGAATCCTATGTTCCAGTCACTGATATTACAGAAAGCCATAAAAGGTGAGAACAGATTAGAACAATAGGATCACAGGAGCAACTTCCATACACATGTAATACATTTTAGGAAGTACTCCAAAACCTTTGATGAATGAAACAGAATATAAATAAAATTATCACCTAATCCAAAAGTGAGAGAAATTGTTTAAAAGGTTTTAAAAATATAAATCCTTTTTCATGACAAATAGAGAAAGTTTTAATTACCAAAAGATAATAAGCAGGATATATAAATAACATTTAAAACTAAACTAAAGCTACTAAATTATGTTTGAATTTTAAAGGCAAAGTCAAATTTTTTGGTTAAATCTTTTGGGGCAGAAATCACATAAGGCAATGAGTAAGAAATACCTCATGATGCCACAGAGATCTATAGAAGAGCTATGGCAATTTTTTTTAAAAAATGCAGATCCATTATGAAACCACATATTCGTACCTGAAGACCATCTTGTACAAATATAACGTACTTTATTCTTTTGAATGAATATATCGTACAATTTTGATTTGACAGTTAAGTGAATTTCTTTACTTTCAGAACAATTCCCCCATGGGGTGGGGGTACCTGGCCATAACAAAACCAAGTCATACTGTTTGATTTTTTTTAAGCAATCAATTAAAGAGAAATAATTTCCTTCCAATAAGATATTAATTGAAATAAATTTCACAACTGGAAAAAAAGCCAGATAGAGAAGAAAACTAATATGTTAAGCATCTATTATGTCCTGCTTGGTTTGTGCCAAATCAAGTGAGCATCCCACTGAGTGAGATCGAAGTGCTCTGAACAGAACAAACACCACTCTGGAAGAACCTCCACAGTGTGAAAAGAGGACAGACAGTCCTCAGGAGTCTCCCCAGAGTACTGAAGAATGAGCAGTTATTAACCAGGACAAGTAGGTGAGGTAGTAAAGCAGACGGGGTTGTGTAGGGTACCAGGGAGCAGGAATTCCAGACAGGAGGAAGATCAAGTACCCAGGGAAGAGCCATGCCTTAAAGACAACAGAAAGCAGCCAATAATTAAAGAGTAAGAGGGAGAGTTCAGGTTCCAGATCACATGGGACCTAATTATATGCCAAGTTTTACAGAAGGGACTATGGGAAGGAATTCAGGAGTTTTAATCAAGAAAATGTCATGATTACATTTGTTTTAAAATTATCACCCTTGTTATTATGTGCAGAATGGACTAGAGGGTATCAGCAAGGATGTCACTACAATGACCCAGGTAAGAGATGGCAGCAATTTGAATTAATGTGATGACAGAGGTGGAGAGCAGATGAGTCAGTCAGAAATGCAGTGGCAAGACAATAATGGATTAGAGACAAAGCTTGAGGGAGAGAAAAATGTGCCCATTGATAGAAGACAGTGGTGTTAAGGAAACTAAAGAACACTAATCAGGTGCCTAGGAGAAGGGGTTGGAGGGAGAGACAGGGTGAGACAGTAGGGTTGTTATTGGACAGGGTAAGTTTGTGGTGTCTTTAAAACATCTAGTAGAGATGTCAAGTTGACAAGCAGAGGGACATGGCAAGGCAGCTACCCTAGTTTTACAAAAGGCAAATACCCAAAGATATCAAGGCATTTGTCTAAAACCACACAGCTAGTAAAGGGTGGAGGCTGTCGTTCAACTCAAACCATTCTGGCTCCAAAGCCCAGAGTCCAGATTCCTTCCACTACTCACCTTCAGTGCTGTGGTAGCTAGGAATATATATGAATTTGGAGGGGAAAAACCATAAGAAAAATAAAGACAGACAATATAGTGGTCTAAAACTATTGTCTAGTTTCTATCACACTCCCTGAACATTATCATATAAATTAACAACCTATTGTGGGAGCTAGGGCTTTGTGTTTAGGAAGCAGCAGCTGGAAGTAGAATGAATGGAACCAGAAAGACAAAATGGGGGGAAAAAAAAAAAAAGCAGTGATTCAAGATTTATTGGTAGCTGAACCCAGGAAAATAAAATGTAGTAATGAATAAGCGCACGAACACACAGAGTAGAATTCAAAAGGCCTTTTTAGAAGTCATTCAAGATAGCTAACATACCACTTAATGCAAGAGTCCTTAAAAAACTGCACAAAGCTGTTTAAAGAAGCCTAGACTTTTGTTTATGCTATATAATTACTAACAATGCATTCGACACAAATCTACAAAGATTACTGAAGTAAATTTATAAAGCATTTTAAAAGGTACAAGCCAAGTAATTATTATAAGCATTTAAACACAACTTCACTCTTCAGTTTCTACATGCTCTTCTAATTGAGTCCCTGGTTTGGGAAAATTTTGGAGTGGAACCAGCTTTCTAAAGGGGCAGTATGTCCAGTGAAAGGCTTGAAGGAGTAGACAATTTGGGTTTGAGGTCTGGCTTCACTTACTTTAGCAGATTATTTCACTGATTTGCAGGTGTGTTTTCTCATCTTCAATCATAGTCAATCCTGACCTTCCTCACAAAGTTGTTGTGATGTTCAAATAAATGGGTAGTTATGAGAACATTTTTAAAACCATAAGGAGCCATATGAATATAAGGGATAATGATGCCAATGATGTTGATAATGATGGAAAAAGAGTAGCAAGAGGAAAATGAGGAAAAAGAGGGAGGGAGGGAGGGAGGGAGAGGGTCAAATAATACAGCCCACTATCTAACAGCCTTTCATTTTGTTAACATTAGCAATGATTACTAGCTCTCCTTCCCTAAACATTGCAGACAACTTGAATGTGTCTGGCTGTTACTCCTGTATTCTAATGCTGGCACCATCAGTTAGCTGTGTAACTTTGGTGAGTGAGTGGCCTCAGTCTCTTCAAATGTAAATTGAGTCATTTAGGTTAAAGCTCTAAATTTTGAAAGCTCCATGGTGCTCAGTAAACTTCAGTAAGATATTGATTGTGGGCGGATTGACTGTGGCTCATTCCTGTAATTCTAGCACTCTGGGAGGCTGAGGCAGGAGTACTGCTTGAGCTCAGGAGTCAAGACCAGCCTGAGCAAGAGCAAGACCCTGTTTCTATTAAAAATACAAAAATTAGCTGGGCATTGCGGTTGTGTGCCTGTATTCCCAGCTACTTGGAAGGCTGAGGCAAGAGGACCCCTCAAGAAGGAGGAGTTTGAGGTTGTAATGAGCTATGATGATGCCACTAGAGAGTGAGAGTCTACCTCAAAAAAAAAAAAAAGATACTTTGTTTTCTTTAAAATTCAAAATGTAGTATCCTGTTTATTTCAGGGCCTTGACACAGGGAAGTAATCATTTTTAACTGAATGTAGAACCAGTCATTATCAGTCACAATTATTCTACTAAGATACACCAATAATAAACTCATAAATTTGTTCTTTTAAAACATAAACAGTATCTTCATCATGTATTGCTTTCTACCTTTTTAGTTAGCCTTGTCCCTCCTCTAATCAGATCATAAGCCTCTTCGGCCAAGAAAAAAAAAAAAATCACATTTTTTTTCTTGTCCCTCACAGTACCTAACAATGTATTGGGTATATACCAGATGTCCAATAAAACTTACACAAAATGTATAACATGTAGAAACTGTTCTTTGTAACCTCTCCCCACCATCTAGCAAAAGATATTCCAAAATTATAAAAGCACTGTGGCTAAAAATGGAATTCTGCGGATATCTAAAAAACAAGAGATGCAAAACAATATTTACAATCCCTTTTACCAACAAAAGTCAAAGGAGAGAATTATGCATTTACTAACCCAAAATGCAGTGGGGAAGGAGACATGAATAAAGGATAAGAAAGCGCTCACATACAACATAACAGTCCTTCTACATAAATGAAAAGACAGAAGAGGGATATAAAGATTACAAAGGTAAAAACCTGAAAAAATGCTAAAGATGCTTCAAGTAAAGAGCACACTTCAGGTAAAAGTAACTATGGTTATGAATAATTTGAAGAATCTGATTTTAACGAGGAAAATAAACCTTTTCTCAAAATCAAGTGCAAATCACTAATATTTGTTTCTAACTTCACAATACAATTGAAGTTCAACGAATAAAGGTCCAAAGAGCATTTCCAACTACTCTAATCAGGCAAGTCTTAGTTAAACACAGAGAGCCAAATGGACTCTAAAAAGAAAACCATACAAAGCTTATTTTGTTTCTGGCTACTGAAAATAGTATTTTATCTGTTTCTTTACAACGTTATCAGTCCTTCACTTCAAAACAAGCTCAGGTGGCCTATGAATTGGAAGTTGACAACATTTCTTATTCTTTGCTTACTTCAAACATTTTAGCCAAACTAAACATAGCGTAAATACGCAAAATTAAATTTCATCTAAATTATTTGAAGAATCTAAACTGACTGCTCATATTGCCAGCTTTATTAATGACTCTTTAATTATCAAGGTTTTAAGTACCTGTAGTTTGAGGATTAACACATATTAAAAATAATGGTGTGAAATAACCCAATTTACAGTATCAGGAGATGATAATGATTTTGCAGAAAGAAATAAGGTCCAATAAAAATAATCTAGATTCTTAATACCACTGACAATCACGGCTTTATATCATGCTAAAATTACATACTTATCTCCTCATTAGCAACTAATCTCACTTATTCTTCTTGCCAAACCAATTATAAGAAAATTTTCAGACTCAAAGGAATTAATAGGACACTTGGACCTCACCCAGTCTTCTCAAGACTCAAGCAATTAGCAAGCACTTGTATATGAAATCCAAATAGTTTTCCTAAAGCAATTAACAAAATGAAGGACATCAAAATGTTATCAACTAATAGCAACTCAAGCCCCATATACCAATACTCGTCAAACAGACATAGTAATTGCCAGATGTTGACAGGGTCTTTTTGGTCAACTCAGAAACTAACTTGGAGTGTAAATAAGGAGGAGGAAAGAAAGGTAGCTGCTTATGAAATACAGCAAACCATGTGACAAAGGAATGTTTTGTAGGCAATGCCTTGTATATTAAACAGCTTCTAGTTTCTCCAACTCCTTAAGCACATAATACAAGGTGAACAAATGATAATACCAGACATTTGCATTTATATAGTATTTTCTTCTGAGCAGCTCGAAATGGAAGAACAGAAGGCTAAGTAAGCTATTTTTTTCAAAACTTCATTAAAAGCGTGGAATTTCTGAAAAGAAATTTGGTAAACTTCATTCTCCTGTTTTTCCTTCTTTTTTGTATCCTTTCAACCATTCATTTCAGAAATCAGACTATAACCCTTAAGCCTTTTCATATTGTTTTCTCTCCTTTCATACCACCAAATTTAATAAAAAGTTTCCAGTGTACCCAGTTAAATATTTCTCCCCAAGGTTTTCTTACTGAGAATCTCAAAGCAGGCTTTTCAACAGACATATCTATCTTATTTGATAAATTAATAGCTCCTTAGCTGTTCTCAGCTGTAACTTTTTAAAAGGTTAAAATAGTGTATCAGACATTAAATTGTTTGATTACAGATTTTATATGGCTTTACTAAACCTAGGCACTTCATGAGATCTTTAAATAGTTGTACACATGTTTTGAAGATAGTACCTTGACTCTCTGAAACCTACAGTATATCAGAGCCTATTCTTACCTATTAGGTTTGCTCTTGGTAAATATTATGAACCCAGAGTCTGTCACAAAGCACCTTATATATACATTGTTTAAAGGGAGGGAGGGAGAGAGGGAAGAAGGGGGAATGAAGGAGGTTAGCATACGGACCTTCAACATTTTTAAACTCTAGATTCAGACTATACAAACTGAAAATTCTTATGACACTAGACCCCAACAAGGCAGTGGTTACAAATGTAACTTCTCTAGTCTCTTATTCACAGATGCTATTAGTGTTAAATATGGTAAAAAAAAAAAAAAAAAAAAAAAAAAAAAAAATTTAATGGAAAGAAGTTGCTCTGGCCATCGATATTACTGCATGCATTTTGTGCCTGAGGTGAAATAAAACTATTCCCCATACCTAAAGCAAACCTCTGCAATCTATACCTTATGAAACCATTGATCAGCATAGTTATTTTCCTGTGTCTTAATCCAGAGAAAAAGCTTTACCTGATCTGAAATCTTACGAAGCATTTTCAATTTCTTTGGGAAAATGCCTGACAGACTTCTTTTTAATCTCTCCTTAGATAAAGCTCTCTGAAGATCAAAGTGGCCTCACTCAGGCAGATGTGTTTTCCCGCAAGGGCTGAGAAGAAAAAACAGACTTCAAGCAAAGTGCTCAGAGAATCCTTAGCAATTAGGCATTAAATGGAGAAAACAAAGTCTTCAGAAAGGTCAATGGATAAGGAAAAGTAAGGCATTCATACACACACAAAAAACTTTCTTTGGAAAAACAAAGTCACAATTAAGTAAACAAGGTCTCTATAAATATTCAAAAATACTAAGGAAGTATACATCACCTAATGCTATTTACTGCAGATCTTTTTTTTTTTTTTTTTTTTTTTTTTTTTT
>RJWJ010015770.1:0-35615 GCA_004363605.1 Indri indri
TCTCGCATCCAGGGCGCCTGGCGGCCTGGAATGCTTACAGCGCTCGAGTTCACTCCCCTCCCTCGCGTCCTGCCTCCTCCGCCTGCCCCCGCCCACCCTAATGCGTGTTAGGAAGGTGTTCTCCCGGCACCCGGGACTTCACCAAGCAAGGACTGTAGCGAGCTTTTCAATTATTAATCCAACCAGCCAGCAGGCGAACACATCGGCTGTTCCGTACTGGCGTGGGCTGCTTTCGTCCTCTCGGGCTCAGATCCCTAATTAAGCCGCCAGGAGAGGTGAGCTGAGCCGGGGGCCGCAGCAACGCGAGAGGGGGTGGGGGTGGGGAAGATGCTGCGAAGGAGGTCCCCTTCCTGCTCCTCGGCTTGGAGATGCCTGGCGGCCGCGTCACCCAAACACGTCTCAGCGCAGCAAGAGACACGCACGCACGTGGTGCCCCTAGCAGGAGCCGAGGCGCGCCACCCGGGCCGTGTCCCGCCGCTGCGGACGTCAGATGGCCCAGGAGACATCTTGGGGGGTTGGCTAAGGGCCCTCGGCCGCCAGAACAGAGTTGGCTCCAGACTGGCCGCTGGGGAGCTGCAGGGAGAGGGCCGTGCGTCGGTCCGCGGCGTGGACTAGAGGAGGCTCCGGACAGGCCGCCGGGGGAGCCGGGCCCACGGGGAATGTGGTCGGGGCAGGGGGTGGGGTGGAGGAGGGTGCTCCCCTCTGTTTTCCCAGCTTTGGAAGAGATCACCACGCCCGCCGCTGGGGCCTCGCTTTTCTTCTGCGGGACGCCCGTTCAGATGCTTGCCTGGATTCTCTCAGTCCCTCCTTATTCCTGTTAGTGCTTGGTTCAGAGGCATCTTGGGCTCAAAGCCGGAGAGTGTGTGTGCTCGAACCCGCGGGAATTTGTCCTCGCTGCCTCTTGCTAGCTTAATAAAAACCGCCCTTGCGAGGGCTGGCCTTGGGAACCGCGGATGAGGCCCAACAGGGCGAGTGCAACCACTTGCTGCCCTAGCCGCCCTTTCCGAACGAAACCATGCATTTGGAGTCCATTTTTATGAAATCTAAGGTTGGGGCAATCTGAGTTTCCGCGACGTTTTCTCCCTTCCCTTTTAAGTGCTACCCTTGGCTGCGACTAAGCGGAAGTGACAGGGAGAAGAGGCCCGACCTGCCTCCGTAGTGACGGGACGTACTTCGCCTAAGGGTGAGGTTTGCGGGCACTGGCCACATCAGAAAACTTAATTCTGAGGCCCCCAAACCCCTGTGTGCTTGGTTGGCCCTCTGGCAGGACCCGGGGCGGGGGCGGGGAAATGAGAAAAAGAAAGGGAAGCTAAGAGGAGACAGAAAGAGAAAAGAGGCCGAATCTGGCGGGATGGGGGGCGGTGTCCTCGAAGCTCGAGGCTGGGAGTTTGGCCGAGCGGCCCAGCGGAGCCGTGAGCTAGTTAAGCCCCCGGGGTCCAACGGCGAGGGCCCTCAGCGGCGTCCCGGCGGGGATTCGGATCGATACTCCGGGCGGAGCAGACCTCTGCTTTTCTCTTCCATTTGCTCCTGTCCCCTAGCGCTCCTGAGCACATAATACCTACTTACCCGGCCCAGCTTCTGCGTCAGTGTCTGAAGAGACTGATCTACTGACCCCAAACTGAAAAGCCTCCTGTGTAATAATAACCACTCAACACACTTGTAGTTGCTGATAAAATGGCCAGATAAAAAGGCTAAAGCTCTTGTCCCTTTTCAACCCAAGGTAATAAAACAGACACATTTGAATGCTTGAGCAAAAGCGGGGTCCTCAGCAGGCATTCCCATTCGCTCGAGGAGGCGTTCAGTCTCGCACGGCTTCAGCGCTGCTCCCCTGAAAAGCCAGCGGCTTGGGCCATGCTCTCCAGGGACAGCTCCTGGTGAGTCGCGCCCTGGGCATGAGTGGGGCTGAGGAACCCCCGGGATGATGCCACACTCTTCCCCATCCCAACAATGCTTGGGGTCATTGTAAAAGCCGGAATGTGCTAATAGGTGAAGCATTTCTTTCCACATCACTTTGGGACCTATATAGGCGGAAAGCGCGTGTTTTTTTTTTAAAGCTGTGTTCTTTGCGCGACAGGCATGATGGGGCGGCAGCGCTCTGAGATGGGCCGGAGTAGAATAGCTGTCATCCTGCCTTTAACTGTATTCCCCAAGACCAGCTGCCAAGTTCCTTCTGGCCCCCTGTGCCCAGGAAGCCAGCTGGTGCTGGAGCCCTCAGGAGAGGGCCTGGGGCATTTGGGGGGATCTAAGACAAAGGGGTACTACAATGTTAAGAATTGTCAGTAAGCCTTCAGTTTATTTCTTACCGCTACTCTCTGCTCACCGCTTTATCTTTCCCAGGAAACAGAGCAAATAGGAGAAAATTGTCGGAGAGGATTAAGAGTAAACTAAAGGACAAAGAAAGATTACATAGATTTCTAAATCCACTCAAAAGTATTCGGAGTCCACCGATTTGGGGGAAGCTCTTTAAGAGAAAGCTGGTTTTCTTTACCGTCTTACATCAACACTGCGGGGCAATTACTGACTGGAGGTCGCAATTTTCTAACTGCGGGCTAAAGAAGATACTGTCAGAGCGGAAATTTTCCCTCCCCGAGTCAAGGGTGAACACGCTGCCTGTCACATCCCCATGTTCTGCGGGGCAACTGCCGAGTGCTCCCCACAAGCTGGGCTCAGCGGTGCGAGCAAAGCCCTGAGGAGCGGGAGTGGGAGTCTGAGCTTGCGCGCAGCTCTGGAAGCGCGCTGTGCGCGGCCGGCTCGAATCCGCGCGCATCCCAATATCCACGCTATGCAAATCAACGCCACCACGAATTGTTCCCCCAGATCTTCCCACAATCCCGAGAGATTCCTCCCGCCCCCAGTCCAAGAGAAGCCGCCCATTCCGGCTTGCGGTGGCGTATTATGTGTCCTCCCCAGTGGGGCCTGGACATTTTGCCCCTCCGGGTCCGTGGCTCGTTCCTGGAGGCAGCGCAGTCGCCACGCACGGGGCGCGGCGTCTGTGCGCAAAAAAGCGCGCAACTGCGTGCCAGTAGCAGTCACTACTGTGTGTTTCCTTCCAGCTACAGCACCCGCCGCCCACACAGGAGGTTTCTGTATTCCTAGAACAATAGAGGGCTGTACCTCGCCGCTCGGCCGCTAGAGGAGGCACAAAGAGCCGAGCCGGCTCCAGAACAATGTAACCGGCGCCTCTATCCGTCCCCTCCCGCCGGCTGCCAGCCCTCCCCGCCGCCGCGCTAAGCGCGCAATCAGCGCCCGCTTAATTCAAAGGCGGAGGCTGCAGCCCGCGGCCCGCCGAGATGCACTAACTAACCTGCATCTTTAATTTCTCAGCACCTCTTCTCGCGAGCGGCTAGCATCTCCCAGAGCCCGGGCAAATCTCGGCAAATCCCAGCAAACGCTAGGAGCTGGGCGAGAGCAGCCGGCGAGTGAGGCAGGGCGCTTTCCTCAGTTTCTCCCACGTCCTCCCAGACTGGTGAATGTAACAGTCCAACCTTCGTCCTTGCACTCTCCCCTTGCTGTAGGCAGTGACACTGGACCTGGCCCGAGCCCGCTCTTTCAGTTAAGCCCGGTCAGAAAGTCTCTGCGCCAATGCCAAGGCCAGAGATGGGCTCCGGGAGCGCTGTTGTATCCTGGCCTTCCGTTCCCCGCGCGGGCAAGGCTGTGCCTCCTGCCAATGACCAAAGAAGTTTCCCTGATATAGTGGGTAGCAGAGCGGAGAGCTCTTTTTCCCTTCTGAAGAGCAAAGCCCCTCAACTGCCTCCTTACAAGGAGACTAGGCAGCCTGAAAAACTGTCTGAAAAAAAACAGAGTTGAAGTGCACAAGGTTTTGCATAAAGGCAGTTCCCAGTTTCTGTGAGTTTTGGAAAGCGAGTGCTCTTAGCCGACACCGCGCACCCCCATCCCACCTCCTAGTATTGGGTAAGGTCGGAGAGAGCAAAGGTCAGCACACTGAGAAGAGGGCAAATGAAGGGGGGGGGGGGTCCATAAATGAAAGCTCAGGGACAAGGAGGGAGGAAGGAAGAGAAGACAAAAAGAAAAGGGAGAAGAGGAAGAAGAGGAAGAGAAGAGAAATAAATTAAAAACGAGAAGAAAGAAGAAGTTTGTAGGGGATAGGAGGAGAGAATCAAGAGAAGTGACTGGGCACGCAGACCTGGGCCACGAGCACCCGGAGATCTCCCTGGCAGCCTGGCCCCTGGCTAGCCCCTGGCCTTACCTGCCAGGCGTAAGGCGGACATGCGCTGGAACTCCGGCTCCTGCAGCCACTTCCACATCCTGCGGAAGGTCTCCCTGCCAGATTTGAGTTTACTCCACGGTTTTGGATTCCGGAGCAGGTCGGAGAGAGTCCCCTGAGACCGGCACAGCACCCTCTGCGCGAAGATCGCCTGTGGGATGCTGTAGCGCTTCAGCTCGGCGGTAATGCGCTGGGCTACCTCTTTGGTGTTGATCTCCTCCAGCTGGCCCGACGTGGCCACCTGCGAGCCCGATGAGGACGAGGGTGGGCGCTCACGACTGGGCGCCAGCACTGGCCCGTGGGACTGAGTGTGGCCCGGGTGGTGCAGGCCGTTGAGGTGCGACATCATGGCCGCGGGCGGGGTGCCCAGGCCTCGGGACAGGTGTTGCTCACCGCGGGTCAGCATGGCAGTGTGGTGCGCGTCGAAGTTGGGGCTGAGCATTTTGTCATGGCCCGGCGGACCGTAGTTGGGCAGACTCTGCTGCGCATTGTGGAGGCCGCCTAGCCCGTTGCCCAGCGGCGTGGCGGCCAGCGGGGACAGGCTCTGGCTCATGCCGGGCATCTCCTTGTAGGGACTGTAGAGGTTGTTCATGGCCGGGAGCCCGCGCTCGTCACGCATGAGGGTGAAGCTGCCGCTGACGTTGCCCGACAGGCGCTGGTGGTGGTGGTGGTGGTGGTGGTGAGGATGGTGGTGCGGGTGCGGATGGTGGAACTTGTCGGACACGGTAGAGATGGGTGGCAGCGGCTGGAGCGGCGTCAGCGTGGTGTAGGTGTTGCTCATGCCCATGCCGGGCGGGGACGAGTCGCAGGACATACTCATGGCGTGGTGCAGCGGGATGGAGAGTTCGGGCCGGTAGTCGCCGCCGTCCAGGATCGAGGCCATGCTGGTGACCATGGCCGAGCGCGACGCCGCCGCCGCCGCCGCTGCCGCCGTGCCCAGCTCCTGGTGCGCGGTTGGCGGCGGCGGCGGGCCCCGCAGAGAGCCGGCGGCGCCGCGGCCCGCGTGGTGGGGGCTGGGGCTGGCCAGCAGCTCCTGCTCATGGCCCGGGCCCCCGCCGCCGCCCCCTCCGCCCCCGCCGCCGCCCCCGCCGCTGCCGCCGCCGGCCGGCCCGTGCAAAGTGCCCAGACTTTCCATTGTCAGCTCCGGGTTCATGGCGCAGCCTTCTAGGTCTTTGGTGAGGCATCGATAGGCGGTGTAGGCAGCCTTCATTCAGTCCATCGGGGCCCGGGGGCGGCGGGGGCGGCGGGGACGGCCGGCGGGCTGGCGAAGCGCGCGTGGCGGGGCTCCGCGGCCGGAGCGGGGGCGGGCGCGGGAGTGCGCGAGTGTGTGGAGGAGGAGCGAGCGTGCGGGTGTGCGCCCCGGGCTGCGGGCTCGCCCGGGGTGGGGGCGGGGTGGGGGCGGACGGGGCGTGAGTGCGGGAGAGGGGAGGGGACGGGGAGGGAGGGAGGGATCACCGGGCCCCGCCGCTCGGGCCGGCAAGCTGCCTCGCCATGTCCGAGCCCGCTCCGGCGCCGACGTCTTCTGTTTGGGTGAGCGGGAGCTGTCCAGAAGGGCTCTGCCGCTCGCCGGGGCAGCCAACCTACCCTCCCGGAGCTGGGGCGGGGCCGCGCCCGACGGGCGCCGCGACCAGCCACTCCACGGCCGAACCTGCCCCGGGGGGCGGGCCTTCTTTGTGAAGCTGCCAATGGTCGTGGAGGGGGCGGGGCTGTGCTTTTCATGTTTGGCTGACGGCTCGGTGCCTTTTTTTTCCTCCTTTGCTACTGGAATCAAACGTCAAGGAGAGGGAGGGAGGGGAAGGGGTTGGTGGGGAGAGGGAGAGAGGCTGGAGTGTGAGCGAGGGAGAGAGATTATGTGAAAGATGCTGCGCTGTGTCCCTCCCGGGTAGCTGCGATCTGGGGAAAGGGGCATTGCTTCAGTCCCCTCCGCCTCACCTCAAAGCTTTTCTCCAGGCCAGTGAGTCGGGAGGAAAAGACTCCGCTATGTGCTGGTGTAGAAACAAACGCGCGTCGCCTAGCAAGCCACTTCCCCGGAGTCCCTAGCCGGGAGGCAGTAGTTCAGCCTTTTAAAAGGCAGGCGCTAATGTATTCTAATGCACGGTAAATTCCCGAGGCTGGGGCGTGCATGTCTGTGGGGCCGGAGGAACTCCAAAGCCTTCGCCGCCGCCTGCGAGCTGCGGCCGGCCAGCTGCCCCCGCGCGTCGCGGGCAGCGGTACTGCATGCAAAGTTAACACAATAACATCATTTAATTACCCGGAGAGCCCATAAATCTCCCAGTTATGAGGCTTCAGAAGGGCCCTGCTAGATTGCAAAACAAAAGTAGAATTCCAGGAGCTGCCGTTTCAAGGTGATCAAGTGCCTACTCCATCAGCGACTTGGAAAGAAAGGGGACAGTGTAGAACTGGTGGGGTGGGAGTGAGGAATGTTGCTGGTGCCCGTAGTGAGCAAACTTCTTCTGGGGGCAGAAAGTATGCAAAGCAGCTGGGATGACACCCGTGGATATTCCCCCAACACACACACACACACACACACACACACACACACACACACACACACACACAGCTTCTCTCAATCCCAGGAGAGGAACGCCCCAGGTTGCGGGGGTGGGTAGTTGACCACGAGCCTCCGCTGACATCTGTATATTCAAACCGTGTTTCTGAAAAGACCAGCGCCCCGGCCAGCTCCAGAACGCTTGCCCGCCATAGCTTTAAAAAGTGCACCTTCGTCTTCCTAGAATTTCTGTCGTTTGGCAATCCCAGGTCGGGAGGTGGGAGTGGAGCTGGGGGAGAGAGGAGGTGGAGATTTCCGCGGCCTGGATGGGGGTCGAGGGGCGGTGGAAGACAGACCCAGAGGCCAACACCCAGCGTAAAGCCAGAAAAGTAACAGATTCTTCCAAAGCAGGTTGCGCTTGTTTGCCTCTGAAGATTCAAGCTAGCTGAGGTTGCGCAGATGTTGCCTTTGTTTAAAGAGACAGTAATTAAGGACAGGGTGGACATAAGTTTGAGAAGCGTGACCTATTTTCTTTTGATCAGCTGTCAAAGGAAGAGCAGGGGGTCTTCTTAAGACAGCCCCCTCCACCACTTCCAGCTGTTAGAGAAAACTTGATAAGAAAACAAGGACACAGCCTAGAATGCTGTATGTGCCTTCTTGGCTCTAGAGAAAGGTTTAATTCATTTCGAAAACAATTCTTTTCTCAGTGACCTTTTTTGCTGCCCTCCTCTCTCTTCTAGCTTCAGAGCAACCCACCCCCATCCTGTCACATGAATGTACAGTGACGTTATTCATAGATCAACTTTATTGAGCTCTGGCCAATACATTGCCAATTATTCTTTCAAATAGCATCTTCTCTGTGATATCAAAGCCTGGGTAAGAAAGCAGCAGCAGATACCCTGTTTTGCCAGGCATACTTTTGTGGCTGCTCACGTCTTTAGTGTCACAACAGGAGACAGGTAAAATAACTGAATTTTTTGTTTCTTTGGTTTTTCTCTCGTCCTCGCCCTCTGTCCGTTTTCCCACTCCCTACCTTGTATACGGCGGCAGGACACTTGGGATAATTTGAATCAGTTAATGTTTGAAATACACATTGAGTGGAACAAAAGTTCACAAAAGTGCAACCTGGTCTTGGTCCATGAGTGTTCAATGACTGAAATGCGGCCGGAGTGGAGCAGAACTGGGAAATAGTCAGTCTGATGTGCCCCGGTGCTAAAGGTAGCCTCAGTGCCCTGGCTTCAGGCTCAAGAGTGGCCAGTGACCCTAAGCTGGTGCTGCCTCCATACAGAAACCTAAGTATATAAATTGCCATTTAAATAATTTTTCAAAATGATAAACTCATTTGCCAGGCCACCAAGATAAATCTGCTCCTGGGAATTGCATTTCAGTGTGCCTGGGAGCAGAAAGGTGAGTTGCTTTTTCTCGCTGCCTCACTTCCTTCCTTCCTCCCTCCCCGCCCCCTCTTCCACCATCCCTCCCTCCTTCCCTCGATCAATATTGGCGATCTCAGGGAAATCATGAAATCGTATTGGCTTCTTTGTGTATAATTTCATTGGGCTAGATTAAAGCAGATTTTTCATGTTGTTTTTCTAATGGTGGTTTGAGGTTTCACGTTCCAACCCAAAACCCATTTAAAAGGAAAATGAATGTGCTTGTTTAGTGAGCCCCCCAATTTTCACTGAATTAGGTTTGGATGCCCTTTTCCTTTTCTTTCTAAAAAGGAAAAACATTTATTTTCTACTTCAAGGTAATTTTAAGAGTATCAGTACTAAAAGATTTTCAAATATGTTTTTAAATGTTTTTGATACTTCTTTCTCTATATTTCTTTAAGAAAATAAAAAGGAAGAGTTGCTTTTTAACTGCCCCTTGTTTAGCATCCATACTCTAACCTTCAGAAGTTCTGCAACTCAGATTTTTTAAAATTTGAAGTTACACCCCCATTCTCTGCCCAGCCCCCAGCATTTGATTTACAAATAGACTGTATAGAAATGTGGTGTCATAAGTGCTAGTTCATGACTATTAGAACCTGGACAGTGCACCAAGCATTATATCAGTACCAGCATATAGACTTCTTAGCATAGCACATCTGCACACTTTTATTTAAGATCAGAAACTTAAATAGGTCCAAAAAAAAAAAAAGCATGAAAATAAAATGCAGCTTCGACAGCAAACAAAGGCTATTGCAATGTAAAAGAAAAAATACTGAGCTTGAGTTAGCAATTGCAGGAAAAGACTGAAAATATTTACTGTCAGAATTTTTCATAAGTGTTTATCACATTAAAATTGTTTTTAGGCAGAGAGAGAGGATTATTCAATTAAAACAGAGACTTTATAAATTATTCACGAAAAAAATAAACAGACCACAAGTAAAACCAATCTGGATAAGGGGCCCAACAGCTTTGTTTTTACTAAATGACAGTAATCACAACCCAAATCTAGGGAAGAGGGGCGCTGCTTATTTCTACCCCAGTGCTCAAAATCTCTCCAGGTTTTGTGTTGGGCAGAACACATTTGTGCTATGAGTAGGTTTCTCAGAGCAATACAAAAAGACATAATGGTGGGTTGATTTGGACTATTTTATTTTTGTCCTTCCCCAAACCATCTGGCGTGTGAGTGTAGGGGTATTGATCAGGATCTGTGAGCTGCAGACCCCATGCCAATCCATAGCGTTTCTGGCAATCAGCGTCGCCCATGAATTGCAGCTGTCCGTACAGCTCCCGAACAGAAATCTTCAAAAAAAGTCCCCCCCTTATCAAACACATCATCGGTTCGGGGGTAAGTCAATATCATTTCTTTGTCATTCTGCCAGTGAGGATTATGTGGGAGAAAGTTTTTGTTGTCTGTTGTAGCTGCTGCTGTGCTGGCCTTTTTTTTTTTTTTTTTTTTTTTTAAAGAAGGAGAGCAATTTTCTAGCCATTGAATGGTAATGGTTTTCCAGAAAGGCCTCAAGCGTTTGCATGAATCGGACAACAAATGCTGTTTCAATATCGTGGGGGAATTTTAAGATAAGAAAGAAATTCTTATGTTGCTATACACACATAATAGTAGTGATTATACGGGGCTCTTTTTCACGAGAATTTTCTCCCCTTTCCTCGGAGTCTCTGGTGATGAAGACGCCGCAAATCTGGGTGATTACACGTGCAGATGGACGGTGGGTGCTTGTGGCGGAAAAGGAGCCTTCGGAATTGTGGCTCTGTTTGATATCTCCATTAGCTTTAATTTTCTTCTGTCTGAAGGCTCGGGCTGATTCAGCACAGGGAGAAGAAAACTAAAAACCGAAGCCCAGTTCCACTAACTCTCGTCGGCCTCTCAGCTCAGAAATTCACCGACACTTGTCGGGTTCCCACCTGGATCTAGAAAAGTTTTTTGAAAAAAGTTTTCTGGGTGGTGAGGCTGAACGGGTCCTTTTTCTTCTCCTTCCCTCTCTCCGTTGATCTTGTTAAAATACCAAACGCCAGGTTAGCAGAGCTCGCAGAGACTGCCCCTAACTTTTTGGTTGACAAAATTTACTTTGCGTGTAGGTGGAGAGAGATCCGGGGTTGTTAGTCTTGTTCTCACCCTCATTTGGCCTCTTAGGAAAAGAAAAATGAAGCTGCAGGAGCCCTGCGAGCTGGGGGAAGGTTCTTGCAGAGCCCAAAGCCCAGCGCCTGCAGTAGAAGGTGGGGAGCAAGGCTGTGGGAAGCAAACCCCACAATTTCCTCAGTACTCCGGACGCAGGGAGTAGTCAGGCTTGAGGGAGAGGCAAGAAAAGGCGATTCCATCTCAAAGAGCGTTGGCACCTGCTCCAGGGGCCGCCGGTCTGAAGGGGCAGCCGCAACCGCAATCCTGAGCCCCACCAACTAAGCTGCTAGAGCGTCCACTTGCCTAGTTTTAAAGAAAGCGAGGGACTAGGGCTGCCGACCTTGATCACCCTCCTCTGCCCCCATAGATAGGGGACTGCTGGAGTTCTGTGTCCTCAGAGACCGCTTGCATCTCTGACACACACATACATTTCTTTGGTTCGTCCCCTCTCTGCCCTCTCTGGGTTCCCCGGCCCCTCGCGTGAGGGGTTTGGGTGGGGGTGGGTGCCTGGGGTCTCTGATCCCGAAAGGCGGTGGCGGTCCCCCGGACTGGGTACTGGGACTGCGGTTCCTGACAGGGCATTTTCCTTTCCCCCGAATTTGGGGCCCACTGCAGACCCTTTCGACAACTTTCCCACCCATCCGTTTTGTTTTCGTGGCTGCTAACTCTGGAGAAGCTGGTGGGGGAAATAATTTTCCTCTTTGGGGAAAATGTTATTTTAAAAGGGAAAGGGAAATTGGGGATTCGAACATGCCAATATTCAAGGGTTTCTTTTGGGGAGCAGGAACGGGGAGCACGGCTCTTACAAGAACCGAGATTTTTTTTTTCCTCAAAGAACGTTGCATTTTAAATAAGCAACTTGTTAGCCTGAGAATGAAGAATTTTCTCCCCACCGACTTTCAGTTCCCTTCTATTAGTCCCCTGTCTCCCAAAGCCCCATAGCTTCGATTTTTGAGTCAAGTGCATGTCTCAGATTTTCTCTTTCAAGGGGGTTTCCAAAAGTACAACTCAAGTGTGCTTAAAATAAAGTTTTCCTCTCCTCCAGTTGTCACCCCACAAAAGAAAAACTGGCGTGATGTCCCTTTGTTCAGGTCAAGTTGTGCGTGAAATCTTTTTGTTGTCCTTTCCAAAAGAAGGCAAAAGTTGCAGTTGATTGTAAAAAGGACAAATTTAACTCCCTGAAAGTCGAGCTGTTTTCAAGTTGCCCCGAGACACTAAGCACGGGCTTACTTTTTATTTATTACTCTCTTAAAAATATAATTTATTTTCTCTGGAAATCATAATTTTTGATTGAGTATTCACTATTGTTTAAATGTTACTATAAATACCTACTACGTCCCCTCCCAATGAAAATAGGACAGTTTAAAAATCTTTGCGTTTAATTTCAATTGTCTAGCTACTATGGAAAACAATTTAATACAGAGTATTAAAAGACAGTTGTCCAGATTTTAAACTCGAAAGATATTATTTCCGATTTCAAAAGGTAATATTTCTATTTGAAAGCTAACAAAGCCAACGGGGGGCGGTTTTAAAATATTTATGCCAATCAGATTTTTTTAAAAACGACGTATGATACCTTTTTTAGATTCCTGGAGTATCGGTTCCCCCTAAAATTAGAGAACCAAGTGAATCTGAGCTGATCTTTGAGGATAACACGATCAAAAGTAATAGAGCACATTCAGATTATCTTAGGAGCGTTTTATTTTTTGGAAAATCACCTCGATGTCACTATAGGGATTTCGAATTGTTTTGTTTGCAAACGTGTACGAGGAAGCCACTCTGGCGGACCGCGGGGTTTGGAGGCGGCCGCTTCGTAGCCGTGGGGGCCGTGGTCACTGTTCGAGCCCGGCTCACTTCCCGCGGCCCGCGCGAAAGTTCCCCAGCGGGGCGCAGTTGGTTTAGCGGCCCCTGAAGAACCCGAGCTCGGAGGGCGCCCTGCCGCCCGGGGTGGGAGAGCGACACCGAGGGCCGTGGGCGACCTGTTGGCCTCGAGGCGTCGTGTCCGCGTGGCCCGGCGCGGCGCGGGGCCTGCGGGGCGGGCGGGGTCGGCGTCGAGGCCGCTGCGCAGGAGGCTGCGGGCCGCTCCCTGCTCCAGCTCCGCGGAGCCGCTTCCCGGGGAGGGGGGCGCGGCCCCGCGGCTCCGAAGGCGGGGGGAGTCGGCCAGGATTGATGTCTAAATCAATGCGGTTTCTAGGCGCTTCTCTCTGCTCCTCTCCATCTTCCTCAAAGGCAAATCGCTTCCGAGGGTGGCGTTCCTCTCCCTTCGCAAAGTGTGCTGAGGAGGACGAACCGCGGCCCCACGCGAGGCTCCTGGGCGCGGGAGGACGGGATGGGGCTCTGCACCGGCATAGAGGGACGTGCTGGCCGGGAGCGGGCGCCCTGCCCGGCCCCTCCGCCTGCCCCGCCGACTCCCCACACCTGGCCGCCGGCCGCCCGCCCAGCGGTGGGGAAGCGCGCCAGGTCCAGGCCGCTCTCCCAGCCTCTGCGCAGGACGACGCCTGTCCCCTCGCCGCCCTCCCCGCTCCCCACTGGCCCCCAATTTGGTGGGATCTGCCAGGGGGGACCCTAGTCTGCTACACCAGGCAGGCCTGGCTGCCTCTGATTTAATTATTCACTGATGAATTAGACAGCTGAAATTGTCGTGAAAAATCAGCGGCCACTATTGATTCCGGGGCCGAGTGGGGGCTGGGAGGCCGCGGGCGCCAGGAAGGGAGGGGAGTCGGCCTGGGCCCTCGGGTGCCCTCGGCCGGGCGCCCCCGCCCAGCCCCGGCCTCGCGCGGGGCAGACTCCGGCCGCCGAGGCCCGGGCGCCTCTTCCACTAGGCCCGGCGGGGCCGGCCTTGGAACCGGGGTGGGAGCTCGTGGGGCCGCGGGCCGAACTTCCGCCTCGGGCCTGCCCTGCCGCGCTCGGCCGGAGACGGAGGGGCACCGAAGACGGAGGGCGGGAGGGTGGAGAGACGCTCCCTCGGGGCCTGCCGGGGAAAGGGCGACCCCTGGAGCGCCCCCAGCCCCGCTCCCGCGATCTGCAGGCGGAAGGGCGGGCTGCGGGCGCTTCCGGTCCCCGTGGAACCCGGCGCCTGGCTTGGGGAGGCCGCGGCCGTGCTCCAGGCTGGGAGGGCGAAGGTCAGCGGCTCGTGGGGCCGCGCTCCCCGCCAAACACGGACGCCCGGCCGGGGCCCGGCTCCCCGCGCTCTCGTGGGCAGGGCGCGCCCGGGTCGGCCGATCGCGCGAGTTCCCGCCGGAGCAACAAGTCCTGGAGTCTGGAGAGCCCCGAGGGCGGTGGGCGACCGCGTCCCCCTCCTCAGCCCCAGCCCCGAGTCAGGAAGGTTTGTTCTGAGGAGGAGCATCCGTGTGTCTTCAGAACAAGGAGATGGCCCAGTCGTGAGGAGAATACATGCTAAAGAAAACACTTTAGTTAATGCCTCACAATTGACACAAAAAGAGGAAGTAAGTGATGTATTCAGTGTACCGAACCCCCTTTCTTTTCTTTTCTTTTCTTTTCTTTTTTTAGTATCTATATCAGAAAAACACTTGGTAGTCTTTTGGTATATACATTTTGTGTCCTCTTCGTTGGTCGTCTTAAAGCCATGTGGCTTTTCATTACAATTTGAAAATTTTATACTATTAATACATTTTAAAGGAATCACAAATTATACAGGAAATACATAGACCGTGTGGAGCAAAAACATCAAAGGGTTAAACACTTAATCCTCAGTGTTTCACATTTTTCTTTCCTTTTAAAACTACTCTTAAGTATGCACTGTCTTCTTTTGTTGGTGAAATGTGTTCTTCAGACTTTTCCTGGAAAGAGTTGTGAACTGGCTCCTTGGAGATCAGATATAGAGAGTATAACAGGGACCTTCACACTGCATCGCCTGCTACAGAATCCACGGGGCTGAGTATTTTTGGGTCACTGAACACAAAATGTCCTTACCTCTCTTGCTTACTGAGATGGTCTAATGGATTTTGTGACGATTTTCCAACTATCAGACTGGGGCAAGCTGTCTGTGTTCACATAAACCAAATAGGATGTGCTATGTCAAATTCTTTACCTTGTCAACATAAATTGGTAACGAGATCATGGAATTCTTAAACATCAAGTTTTGAAACACCATTTGTAATTATAAATGTAAAAAGTTCATAAAATTTCCCATTTAATTTTTGAATTATGGTTAACTTCAATTTCTAGTAAAGTAGAGGTGGGGTGGATGGAGGGAATTTTTAAGAATTCACAAACCACATAACCACCACCCCCCTTTGTTAGCTAGAGCCATATGATTAAAGCAAAGATTTTTATATCTTGAAGGGACATAATTTTTGCCTATGCAGATGTTGTTCCCTCAGCGCATGAACTGTTTCCACCTCCAGTGCACCTGGTGAATGGCAGCTCCTATCTGAAGTTTTAGTTCCCATTTCTAGACCTCTTTGATGCATATCACATTTCCTTTGAAGAATTTTTAACTTTCACGCCTCATACTTTCAAGCTCTTACTCACTATCTCACATTCTAAATTTCTTTTTTAGGGTTTCCATATTACTCAAATGAAGCCATTCGTAGTGGTGAGTAAAAACAGTGAGATCTCATAGCATATTTTGGAAAAATAATGTTTAAGCCTAGTTTAGATTTAATTTTTTTTTTTTTTTTACTTGACTCTTGCATCAAGAAAGACTTGCCTTTGTTAATATTGTAACTTAACTGGAACATAAATGAGTCAGTAACCAGGTGCAATGATTAGGATATTGGAGAGTGCTTGGAAATCGTAAAGTTATGCAAAAAATTATGATGATAGTCAATTCATTAATTTATTTTTTCATTTAAGAAATATTTGAGTGCCTGCTGTGTGCCTATTAGAGATTTTTGTTGCAAGCAACAAGAAGCTGCCTTAGACTAACTTAAATGGAAAAGAATGTCTGTGGAAGAAACTAAATAGCTCACAGAAGTGATAGGAAGGCAGGAAAGTTAAGCAGGAACCAAGGGAGGGTAAGGTAGGAGCAGGAACAGAACTAAGGTCACGCCATGCAATAGACTGGTTAGGAAGCTTTTGCTAACACTGTTGTCTCTGTTGCTGTTGTCAATAGTAACTTCCTGCTATCTCTATGTTTCTGAGTCACCTCTACAAGAGCCAATTGGGGGGTGACCTCTACCAAGAAATATACTAGGTTTCTAGCCACCAGGGAGTGAGAAAGGGGGTGCTGCATTCTACCTCTACTGCACTTTAAGGACTAACCTCAAAATCGGAAAGGTATTTGAATAGTGGGCAGCAAAAAACCAAACCAAACCAAATCAAACCAAACCAAACAAGAAGCACACCCAAATTTATCACCACATGAGTGCTGGTAATAGAACAGAGAGTAAGTTAGCTGTGGTCCCTGTTCTCACAGATCTTGAGTTTTAATGAGGTGATGATGATGTGTTCACTTTTTTGTATGCAGAGAAAAAAATAACAAACACAACAAAGACAATAACAAAACAGCAAATTCAGAGCCCATCTCAAAACAATGGACTAAGTTCCCTGTTTTTTAAAAAATTTTTTTCCTTGTTTTTTTTTTGGTATGGGTGGATGTTGCTCATGGGAGTTAGAAATGACTAGGAAGTGCTGTGTCCAGCTAGTCCATTACCCTATATATCAAGATCAAGGGCATAGTGGAAACAAGTTCTGGGTCTAGAGGCAATGACCTTCATTCTGGCCCCAGTCCTATCATTGTCTAACTGTGTGGTAAAGAGCCTCCATTTCCTTCTGCAGATAAATGCTTTTAAAGGTCCCTTCCATGCTTAAAGTCTGATTTGATGTGGACCCCCTTTTATCAAATTGGGGTCTTTATGATGATTGGATGACCTTCCTTTGGGCTCTTTAGGTATCCTAAATCTGAATCCAAGTAGTTTTGGGGCTTATACCCTTAAAAAGCTATTTCCGATGGAATAAATTTGTAAAGATTGACTTCATATTACAAAGCACTTTCAGGATTCTCTTTTTCAAAAATGAATTTTATTTCTAATTCCAAGTGATCTACTTTGGTGAATGGGCTTGTTGCTTTCAATTTTGAATTATGTTCTGAGTTTTTGGCTCCTCTCTGTCATTAATTTTCAGATCAAGAAAGGCAGAAGGAACAGAGGACAGAGAATGAGAGAAAAACAAAAACTTATCATGATTTAAAGTGATTGCTGAGATCATAATTGCTTTAGAGTTATGTCACTTCTTGGAGTTTTCTACAGATTTTTGAGTGGATATTTCTTTTGAAGAGGATTTTAAATTCTATGTGAAAAAAATATTTGATGGGGCCAAATCCGTATTTAAACCCTGTTTCTTCAGAGTGGTACTGTAGTGATATTTACTATATCCTCAAAGTATCTGACTGGGAAAGATGTGAGGACAGTTTCAAGGGTCATGTTTAACATTGGGTTTGTTACACAATGTAAGCAAACAGCAGCAACCCTAGAAATTTTGGTTCTTGGTGTTCTGAAAAAAATTGGGTGTCAATCAGATGAACATATATTAAACCAAAGTTACCCCTAGGCTCAATCAGGAAGAAATAGAATTCCTAAACAGACCAATATCAAGTACTAAAATTGAAGCGCAATAAAAAGCCTTCCTAAAAAGAATAGTCCCAGACCAGATGGTTTCACACCCGAATTTTACCAGACCTACAAAGAAGAACTGGTGCCTATCCTGCAGAAATTATTCCACAACATTGAGAGGGAAGGAATCCTCCCCAACACATTTTATGAAGCCAACATCACCCTGATACCAAAACCAGGGAAGGACACAAAGAAAAAAGAAAATTATACACCAATATACCTTGTGAATATAGATCCAAAAATTCTCAACCGAATCCTAGCAAACCGAATTCAGGTACTTATCAAAAAATAATCCATCATGACCAAGTGGGCTTTATCCCAGAGATGCAGGGATGGTTCAACATATGCAAATCTATAAATGTAATTCACCACATAAAGACAAAGCAAAACAAAGACCATATGCTCCTCTCAATAGATGCAGAAAAGGCATTCAATGAAATTCAGCACACTTTTATGATAAGAACGCTTAACAAAATAGGCGTAGATGGGACTTACCTAAATATGATAAAAGCTGTATATGACAAACCCACAGCCAACATCATACTCAACGGGGAAAATTTGAAAGCATTCTCACTTATAACTGGAACCAGACAAGGTTGCTCTCTATCATCCCTTCTATTCTATTTAGTGCTGGAAGTCCTAGCCAGAGCAAGCAGACAAGAGAAGGAAATCAAGGGCACCCGAATGGGGATGGAAGAGGCTAAACTATCACTCTTTGCTGACAATATGATCATATATCTAGAAAACTCCAAAGATTCTGCCAAAGGACTACTGGAATTGATAAACAAATTCAGGAAAGTCTCACATTACAAAATCAATGTACGCAGATCAGTAGCATTCCTATGTGCCAACAACAGTCAAACTGAGAACCAAATCAAATTCCCTCAATACCCTTCACAATACCAATGAAGAAAATAAAATACTTAGGAATATATTTAACTAAGGAGGTAAAAGACCACTACAGGGAGAACTACGAAATAGCAGAGGACATAAACAGGTGGAAAACCATACCATGCTCATGGGTCAGCAGAAACAACATTGTTAAAATGTCTATACTACCCAAAGTGATCTACAGATTCAATGCAGTCCCTATTAAAATACCAACATCATTTTTTGCAGGTCTAGAAAAAATAATTCTGCATTTTGTGTGGAACCAAGGAAGACCCCGTATAGCAAAAGCAATCTTAAGCAAAAAGAACAAATTGGGAGGCATCGATTTGCCAGACTTCAAACTATACTACAAGGCTATCGTAACTAAAACACTGGCACTATAGTAACTAAAACACAGGGACATAGGCCAATGGAACAAAACTGAGAACCCAGATATAAAACCATCCTTATATAGCCATCTAATCTTTGACAAAGCAGACAAAAATATACACTGGGGAAAAGAATACTTATTCAATAAATGGTGCTGGGAAAATTGGAAAGCCACATGTAGAAGACTGAAACAGGATACATACCTTTCACCTCAAAAAAATTAGCTCACAGTGGATAACAGAGTTAAACCTAAGGCATGAAACCATAAGAATTCTAGAAGAAAATGTTGGGAAAACTCTTATAGACATTGGCCTAGGCAAAGAATTTATGAAGAAGACCCCAAAGGCAATCACAGCAACAAAAACAAATGAATAAATGGGACCTAATCAAATTAAAAATCTTCTGTACAGCCAAGGAAACTATCACAAGAGCAAACAGACAGCCTACAGAGTGGGAGAAAATATTCGCATGCTGCATATCTGATAAAGGGCTGATAACTAGATCTATATAGAACTCAGGAAGATCAGCAAGAAAAAAGTCAAACAACCCTATCAAAAAGTGGGCAAAGGACATGAACAGAAATTTTTCAAAAGAAGATAGACTAATGGCCAAGAAACATGAAAAAATTCTCAACGTCTCTAATCATCAGGGAAATGCAAATCAAAACCACAATGAGATATCACTTATCTCCAGTGAGAATGGCCTTTATAAAAAAGTCTCAAAACAATAAATACTGGTGTGAATGCAGAGAGATAGGAACACTCACACAACTGCTGGTGGGACTGCAAACTAGTACAACCTCTGTGGAAAGTAATATGGTGATACCTCAAAGAGCTACAAGTAGAACTGCCATTTGATCCAGCAATCCCAGTACTGGGCATCTATCCAAAGGAAAAAAAGACATTCTGTAAAAGAGACATGTGCACTCAAATGTTTATAGCAGCACAATTCACAATTGCAAAGATGTGGAAACAACCCAAGTGCCCATCAATACATGAGTGGATTAATAAAATGTGGTATATGTATACCATGGAGTTCTACTCAGCCACAAAAAACTATGGTGATCTAGCACCTCTTGTATTATCCTGGATAGAGCTGGAGCCCATTCTACTAAGTGAAGTATCACAAGAATGGAAAAATAAGCACCACATGTACTCACCATCAAATTGGTATTAACTGATCAACACTTATGTGCACATATAGTAGTAACATTCATCGGGTGTTGGGCAGATGGGGAGGGGGAGGAGGGGATCGGTATATACACACCTAATGGGTGCAGTGTGCACCATCTGGGGGATGGACACGCTTGAAGCTCTGACCCAGGTGGGGCAAAGGCAATATATGTAACCTAAACATTTGTACCCTTGTAATATGCTGACATGAAAAAAATTAAAAAATAACAAAACAACAGCAATGAAATAAACCGAAGTTACTTGCCTTGAAGTGAGCCTTCCATATGATCAATTTTAAAAGTAAATAATCTCTTAAACTGCCAAACAATAATTTACAAATATATATTTATTGAAAGTATTGATTTCTGCAAGTTGGAGTTGCTTACAGTGGTGAGTGTTTGGAGTGGGGTGAGTAGAGTGAAGTGGGCAGCGGAGGAGATACATTTTATAGTAGTTTATTGATCCTTAATTGGGTAAGATTTTTCCTTGGTTTATCCTCCCCTTCTCTATGGTACTTTAAAACCCTACTCATCCGTTAACACTGCATTTGTAAACTTTCTGGGTGAGATCCATAATAGGAAATGGATTTTATGTTGTGGTCCTAATATATGTATTTGAACATTTCGGAAAGGACAGACTCTTTTTTTCTAATTTATTTTTTAAGTTGACAAATAAAAAACGTACATATTTATGTTGTATGACATGATGTTTTGAAATTTCCATTTGAAATTTGTATTGTGGAATGGCTGAATCGAGCTAATTCACATATGTGTTACCTAGTATCTTTATTTTTTTGTGGCAAGAACATTTAAACATCTACTTTCTTAGTGATTTTCAATTATATGATACGTACGTTGTCATTATCTATAGCCAAAATGTTGTACGATGTGTCTCTTGAAGTTATTCCTCCTGTCAAACTGAAATTTTGTATCCTTTGACCACCATCTCCCCACCCCTGCCCCCCTTCCCCAGCCCCTATGATCATTCTCTCCACTTCTGTGAGTTCAACTTTTTTAGATTTCACTATAAGTGAGATCATACGGTATTTATCTTTCTGTGTCTGGCTTATTTCACTTAACATATGTCTTCCACGTTCATCCATGTTGTTGCAAATGAAAGGATTTCCTCCTTTTTAAAGGCTAAATAGTATTCCATTGTGTGTATATATATCACAATTTCTTTATTCATTCATCTGTTGAAGGACACTTAGGTCAAATCCATATCTGGTTATTGTGAATAATGCTGCAGTGAACATGAGAACTCAGATATCTCTTCAGCATACTGATTTTATTTCCTTTGAATATATACCCAGTAATGGGATTGTTGGATCATATGGCATTAATAATTCTGTTTTTAATTTTTTGAGAAAGGAAAGACATCTCTTTAAATGCCCTAGTATAGCCAAACTTGTGTTTGAAATTAATTGTTAAAGTATAGAACCTTTCCTGATGATTCTGGAATGTGTTATTTTCTTCTCTGTATAGCATTTGTTTGTTTGTTTCTGCTTGCTTGTTCAGTACATGCTCTCTAAAGTTTGGTATTGCTATTTGTGTATGTGGATTGTTGGTCCTTTAGATAGTAGCCACTTGAGGATGCCATCCTAGAGGGAAGTCTCTAGTCCCCTGCCATATGCTCTTGATCC
Organism: Indri indri; assembly: GCA_004363605.1. Taxonomy (NCBI): domain Eukaryota; kingdom Metazoa; phylum Chordata; class Mammalia; order Primates; family Indriidae; genus Indri; species Indri indri. The sequence continues at coordinate 20,924 of RJWJ010015770.1, forward strand.
TATCTTGTTCAATATTTTTAGCAAAGTCTTTACTAAAGGCAAAAAGGACTGCTCATAAAATTTGTAGGAGATACAGAATAAATATTTTGGCTATAACTAACATATCAAGAAATTAAATCAAGATTCAGGATGAAATATACATGTCAGAACTAAAACCAATGTGATGTAATTTAACAAGGACCAATATAAAGCCCTTTATTTATGCAAAAAAATATAAATCAAGGGAGGTTCCTGGATTGTGACAACAATGCATGTGAAAAAGATAGAAGTATTTATCTACTCTAAATTCAAATGACCCGACAGTAGTATGCTGCATAAGAAATGTAATGGAATTTTAGGCTGCATTAATAGAAATTTGGTACATAGCTTACAAGGAAGGTAACAAGTTCCCTGTATTCTGGGTTGGAGATTTATCTAACTCTAGGTACCTCATTTTAATACAGATATTGATAAGTTAGAGCTTAGCACAGGCCATCAAGATGTGAAGGAAGAGGAAACCATGCCTTATGTGGAAGACTTAGAGCAAATGTTTAGCCCGGAGAAGAGGCAAATGATGTGGTACATGGCTGCCACTTCAAATATTTGCCTAGCTGTCACACAGCAGAGGGAGTAGTTAGGACCAAAGGGTAAAAGCGATGGGGGGGGGAGGGGGGGCTGATTTTAATGATTAAAGTTAGCTAAGAGTATAGCAGGTTGCTACATGAAGGAATGACTAACTGGCTAGGATGCTATTAGTAAAAATCAGCTGAATAAGGCAGCAAATTGAAATCGATTATCTCTTTGGTTGAATTCCAGGACTTGCTGAATTGAACATTAAAAAAAATACCGTTGTACTCTCTACTTCTGTGAGTTCAACATTTTTAGAGTCTATAGATGAGGGAGATCATACAGTATTTGTCTTTCTGTGCCTAGCTTATTTCACTTAACAAAATGTTCTCTAGGTTCATCTGTGTTGTCTCATATGACAGAATTTCCTTTTTTAAAATAGCTGAATAGTAGTCCAATGCATCTGTCTATCTATCTATCTATCTATATACACGCACCATTTTTAAATCCACTCATTTGTTAATAGACACTTAGTTTGTTCCCATATCTTGGCTATAATGAATAATGCTGCAATGAACATGGGAGTGTAAACATCTCTCTCTACAGCATACTGATGTCAATTCCTTTGGGTATATACCCAGTAGTGGGGTTGCTGGATCACACGGTAATTCTATTTTTAGTTTTTTGAGGAACCTCCATACTGTTTTCCAAAATGGCTGTGCTACGAATGGCCAACAAATATATGAAAAAATGCTCAACATCACTAATCACCAAACACAAATTAAAATCACAATGAGATACTATCTTGCTCCAATTAGAATCACCATTATTAATAGTCAAAAAACAATAGCTATTGGCACAGATGCAGTGAAGAGAGAACACTTATACACTGTTGGTGGGAATGTAAATTAGTACAACCTCTATGGAGATCAGTATGGAAATTTCTCAAAGAACTAAAAGTAGATCTACCATTCAATCCCATAGTCCCACTGCTGGATGTCTACCCAGAGAAAAAGAAATCATTGTATCAAAAGATACCTGCACATGTGTGTTTATTGCAGCATAACTCACAATCTCAAAGATATGGAATCAACTGAAGTGCTCATCAACTGATGAATGGATAAAGAAAATGTGGTGTATATATATCATGGAACACACACAGCTGTAAGAAAGAATGAAACAACGTCTTTATCAGCAACTTGGATGAAACTGGAGGCCATTATCCTAAATGAAGTAACTCAGGAACAGAAAAGTTAATGCTGCATGTTCTTACTTATAAGTAGGAGCTAAACTATGGCTACACAAAGGCACACAGAGTGGTATAATGCACATTGGAGACTCACAAGGGGCAGGGTGGGAGGGATGAGGGATAAAAAGTCACTTATGGGGTACAATGTACACTGCTCAGGTGATGGGTACACTAAAAGCCTAGACTTCACCATACTCAATATATACATGTAATGGAATTGAACTTATGACCCCTAAATCTATTAAAATTAAAAAAAGGGGAAACAAACCAAAACAACCATACTAATTTATAATACCATTAACAGTGCATGTGGGTTCTCTTTTCTCCATATCCTGACCAACAGTTTTTATTTTTCATCTTTTTTATGATAACCGGTCTAACAGCTGTGAAGTGATATCTCATTGTGCTTTTAATTTGCATTTCTCCGATAATTAGAGATGTTAAGCATTTTTTTCATGTATCTGTTGTACATTTGTATGTCTTCTTTTGAGAAATATCTATTCAAATTCTTTGCCCATTTTTAAATACAGTTATTTGTTTTCTTGTTATTGAGTAGTTTGAGTTCCTTGTGTATTTTGGTTATTAGACCCTTACTGGACATATGATTAGCAAAAATTTTCTCCCATTCTGTAGGTGGTCTCCTCACTCTATTGATTGTTTCCTTTGCTGTGCAGAAGCCTTTTTGTCCGATATAATCCCATTTGTCTATTTTCACTTTTGTTGCCTTTGCTTTGAGGTCCTATCAAAAAGTTATTGCCCAGACCTATGTCATGGAGATTTCCCCATACATTTTATTCTAGAAGTTTCATACTTTTGCATCTCAAATTTAAATCTTTCCTTCCTTTTGAGTTGACTTTTGTATATGGTGAGAGATAAGGGTCAAATTTCATTCTTTTGCATGTGGATATCCAGTTTTTCCAACATGACTTCTTGAAGAGACTGTCCTTTGTCCATTGTATATTTTTGGCACATTTGGCACAGTCAAAAATCAGTTGGCTGTAGATGTGTGGATTTATTTCTGAGCTCTCTATTCTGTTCCATTGGTCTATGTGTCTGTTTTTATGCAAATGCTATTCTGCTTTTGGTTATTATAACTTTATATTATATTTTGAAGTCAGTGTGATGCCTCCAGCTTTGTTCTTTTAGCTCAAGATTGCTTTGGCTATCTGGGGTCTTTTGTGGTTTCTTATGAATTTGATGATTTTTTTCCTATTTCTGTGAAGAGCATCATTGGTATTTTGATGAGGATTGCATTGATCCTGTAGATAGCTTTGGGTAGTATGGACATTTTAACAATACTAATTCTTCCGGTCCATGGACACAGAATATCTTTCCATTTATTTGTGTTTTCTTCAGTTTCTTTCATCAGTATTTTATTGTTTTCAGTGTAGGGACCTTCCACCTTCTTGATTAAATTTATTCCCAAATATTTTAATTTTTTATAGTGATTGTAAATGAGATTGTTTTCTTGATTTCTTTTTCAGGTAGTTCACTACTAGTACATAGAAATGCTCTTGATTTTTGTATGTTGATTTTATATCCTGCAACTTTACTAAATCTGTTTATTAGTTCTAACAGTTTTTTTAGTACAATGTTTAGAGGTTCTACACATAAGATCATGTTGTTTGCAAAGAGGGACAATTGAACTTCTTTCTTTCCAATTTGGATGCCTTTTATTTCTTCCTCTTACCCAATTGCTGGCTGGGACTTCCAGTACTATACTGAATAGAAATGGTGAAGGTGGGCATCCTTGTCTTTTTCTAGATCTTAGAGGATAAGCCTTCAACTTTTCTCTGTTAAGTATGACATTAGCTATGAGTTTGTCATATATGGCCTTCTTGTGACCAGAGATTGGGGGTAAGGGGAAAAGAAGAAAGGGAAGACATTGGTCAACAGGTACAAAATTACAATTAGATAGGAAGAATTAGATCTGGCATTCTATTGCACAGTAGAGTGACTATAGTTAATAAGAATGTATTGTATATTTCAAAATAGATAGAAAAGAGGATTTTGAAGGTTCTTACCACAAAGAAATGATAAATGTTTAAGGTGAGAAATAGGCTACTTACTCTAATTTGATCATTATAAATTGTAAACATGTATCAAAGCATCACATTGTACTCCATAAATATGTATAATTATTTTTCAATTAAAATAAAATAAAAATAGAAAATAATATTGCAAAAGTGATTTAATATAGATGATTTAAGAGGTAGGTTAATATTAATATTTAAGCTTGTAAAAACTTTAAATGTACATGGTGGAGCATTTTCTATCTCAAAGCACTGTAAAATGATTTCTTTATGAAAAGTACATGTTTATTATTTCTTGTCTGCATTTCTAAAATTCAGAAAAGCTCTAAAAACCAAGTTTTTAAAATCTCTTATGTTGAAATAACTTAACCGAACTGAGACTATTTTATAGCTTTATTCCACTTAGAATTAATGCTCATACATAACTTTGCAGAAATATCATTGTGTTTGATGAGAGGATGCTGCCCCAGACCCTGTAGAGGGGGTTAAGTAATACATGATTTTGCCACTAAAACCTTTCAAATACCTGAAATATTCTCAATTCTAAACCATCTGTCTCCAAAGGGTTTGGTTAAGAGATTGAGCGCCTGTGTTATTAGTTATTCTATAATTAGATCTTGTTTTCTCAGGGTAACTGGAATCTATTGGCCAGACATGGAGACAATAAGCTATATTACTTCCTCATACTAGAATAATTCTTAAGAACTATTAACGAGTCCCTAAAACCATGTCACAGAAGGAATTTGCTCTGTGAACCAAATTTATACTATATAATGGAAGCATAAGTTGCTCTGCCATTTCCATATTTATTTTATAAAGAGGTCAGTGGCAAAAATTATCAGTGTTAAGGGTCTCCTCCCAAAGCATATTTGATATTACTTAAGGCTGGCTCTAGGTGACAATATCACACTTTTTCTGACCTAGATGGAGAATTTAGTAGCATCAATTAATTAACGGGTTTCATTTTATAAATCCTTTCTGTAACTATTACTCATTCTGTGGACATTTATGGAACACCTACTCCACGTTGGCCTTAATTGAGGCAACCATGTTACAAAGATGAATGAGACTAAAGTATTCACATACTTATTTGACCTTCAAAACAATATGTAAGAGAAGCAGGGCAGATGTTATCGTTCCCATCTTAAAGATGTAAAACTGAATCTCAGGGAATTTAAGTGACTTGTTAACGTTCACACATTCAGTAAGTGGTAGAACAGGACTTGAATCAAGGCTTTAATTATAGTTATATTTCCAGCATACTAACATCTTTTGAGAACCTTTTGTTTGCTGTAGAAAATGTTTCATTTTCTCCTCACTCAACCCTCCTCATAGACATTTACTTTTAGTTGGCTGCTCAGAATTTGTTCCCATTTTTTTGTTTATAGAATGCACTGCGAAGTGAGTTTTTATAGGAGAGAGGACTCTATTTCTTACCATTAGACCCCAAAAGTGCAAACCCTCCTTTTTACCATCCCCTGGTAGCTGTGACTGAGAAACATTACTTAGCTCCACCAGTAAGATAAGCCTCTTTGAAGGTAGAGGCTGAAGAGACCAAAGCTTGTGGACCACCCAGAGCTATGCTGGTGAGGTGGTGCATTCTGTCATCAGCTGTGCTGGCTTTTTGGCTGTGTTTCCTTGTGTCTAAACTTCATTGATTTCACATGGTTTTCTGAACTTGGTTCTCATCCCTTTTGGTCTATTCTGTGAACCATCTGATTTTTTTTCCCACTAATTATTTTTTGTCTGTGATAATTAGCCTGAGTCAGTTTCCGTTGTTTCCCACAAAGAACTCTAACAAGGAAAGTTCCATTTTTATAGATGAAGTATTGGTCAGAATTGGTCAGATCAGTGAGAACTAGTCAGATTTTGGGCATATTTTGAAGAGTGAGCTGACAGGATTTGCTAATGGATTGGCCATGGCATGGGAGAGAAAGAAAGGAGTCAAGCATGTCTTTAGACTTTTTCATCTGAATAATTAAAAGAATAAACCTACCGTCAGTTCCAGTTCTCTAGTACTATGAACCATCCCAGAAGTAGTGGACTTAAACAATCCTTTTTACCATCTCCATTAGTGTGGGCTTCTCATAGCATGATGACTGGGTGTTAAGAGGGAGCATTCCATTAGGAAATGTCCACAGAACATTCCAAGAGAACCAGGAAAAAACTGCATGGTCTTCCATGACTTAGCCTCAGAAGTCACATAGTGTCACTTCCACCATATTCTATATTTGGAATTATTCACAGGCCCATCCAGATTCAAGGAGGGGGGACATTGGAGCATGAAAGAGTTTGGGCCAATGTTTTAAAACTATTATACCATTTATTAGGGAACTCCAGGAAAGCTTGGGAAGACAGGGAGAGGAACAGGTTGGGAGCGGGGAGAAATCAGGTGTTTGTCCGTGTTCAGTATAGATGTGTACTAGTCATTCCAGAGGAGACATGGGTCAGGCAATTGGATATGAGTCAGGGGTTGAGGTGAGAAGTTGGGACTAAAGATACAAATTTAACAATTATCTGTGTATAGGTGGTATGTGAAGCCATAGGACTGGTTGAGATCATCTAGAAAGTGGATGTAAATATGGAAAATGTAAGAAACAGGAATTGTTTTGTTGGAAACATGAGAAGCAAGTACTGAAAGAGGCTGAGAAGGAAAATCCAGTGAGGAGTGTGCTCTGCGTGTTTGAGCACAGTGAGCAGAATGGTAGGAGATAATGAGGGTAGGAGAATAGCAGAAGCTGAATCAAGAAATGAACATAAAGGAGAGTGACTGTAAGCACCAATTTTTCTAGGAAAATTAGCATGTTCTTGTTAGGAAGTAGCTTCAGCAGTGGTGATGAAACATCATATGTAAATGGTGCCAAAAAGAGAGCCTGTGATTTCCCTCCTTTCATTATGTTCAGAAGAAATGAGAAAAGTGATAAGACTGCAAATATTTTTGGACTGTGGTCAATTGTAGGTAACTGAAAGTGCAGAAAGCCAAACTATGGATAAGGTGGAGACTATTGTGTATACACATACACACACACGGTGAAATAATATTCAGCCTTAAAAAGGGGGGAAGTCTTGTCATTTGTGACAACATGGATAAATCTGGAGGACATTATGCTAAGTGGAATAAGCCAGGCACAGAAAGACAAATTCTGCATGATCTTGATTATATGGGGAATCTAAAATAATTGATCTTATTTTTAAAGTTTATTTAATTTTTAAAGTTTTTTGTAGAGACACAGTCTTGCTATATTGCTAAGGCTGGTCTCAAACTCCAGGCCTCAAGTGACCCTCCTGCCTCAGTCTCCTAAAGTGCTAGGATTACAGGCAGGGGCCCCACCATGCCCCAAAAGGAATTGATGTTAATTGTTTGAAAATTTGGTAGAATTCTCTGGTAAAATCATCTCGGCCTGGAGATTTTTTTGGGGAGTTTTTAAGTTGCAAATTCAATCTCCTTAATAGTTAAAGCACTATTCAATATATTTCATACTGAATGCTAATTTTTGCTTTTTGAAGCATTGGTACATTTCACCCAAGTTTTTAAATTTATGTGTGTAGAATTATTCATATTATTTCCTTATTGTCCTTTTAATGTCTGCAGGATCTAAAGGGATATACTTGTTGCATTCCTGATATTGCTAATTTGTGTCTTCTCTCATTTTTCTTTGTTAGTCATTTAGAGATTTGTCAATTTTATTGATCTGTTTTCACAGAACTAGCTTTTTGTTTCATTGATTTTCTCTGTTGCATTCTGTTTTCAATTTAATTGATTACTGCTCTTTATTTCCTTCCTTCTACTTGCTTTGGATTTATTTTGCTCTTCTTTTTCTAGGTTCTTGGAGGTGAGAGTTTGTATGATTGGAAACTTTCCCTCTTATCTAATGTAAGCATTTTAGTGCTATGAATTTCCCTTTAATTACTGCTTTAGCTGCATCCTACATCTTTTAATATATTGGACTTTCATTTTCATTCAGTTCTAGTGTTTTTAAATTTACATTGAGACTTCTTAATGAATTATTTAAGAGTGTGTTGTTTAGTTTCCAAGTGTTTGGAAATTTCGTGTTAACTTTTCTGTTATTGATTTCTAGTTTAGTTTTTTTGTGGACAAAGAACACATTCTATCATTTCAATTGTTTTAAATTTATTGAGGTTTGTTTTATGGCTCATGATATGGTCTATGTTCCATGAATGCTTGAAAATAATAGGTATCCTTCTGTTTTTGAGTGGTGTGTTCTATAAATGCTGATTAGTTCCTGTTGGTTGATGATATTGAATTTTGTATCCTTGATTATTATTTTTAGTTGTTCTATCAATTGTTGAGAGAGGGGTGTTGAAGTTTCCAAGTATAATTGTGGATTTTTTAATTTATCCTTTCAGTTCTGTCAGTTTTTGCTTAGTATATTTTACAGCTCTGATTTTGGTGAAAACTCATGTAGGATTGCTGTATCTTCTTATTAAATTTACCTTATCATTATGTAGTGTCCCTCTTGCTGGTAATTTTCTTTTCTCTGAAGTTTATTATTTTTTTATATTAACATAGGCACACCTGCTTTCTTTGATTAATGTTTACATGGTATATCATTTTCATCCTTTTACTTTGCTATATTGCTAAGGCTGGTCCCAAACTCCAGGCCTCAAGTGATCCTCCTGCCTCAGCCTCCTAAAGTGCTAGGATTACAGGCAGGGGCCCCACCATGCCCCAAAAGGAATTGATGTTAATTTACTTTACTTTAAACCTATCTATTAGTACAGTATTATATTGAATTGAGTTTTTTGTAGATAGCATATAGTTAGGTCATGGTTTTTTAATCGACTCTGCCAATCTCGATCTTTTAATGGCTTACTTAGACTATTTACATTTTATATAATTATTGATATATTAAGGGTTAATTTTTTGTTTTCTGTTTGTTCTTCCTGTTTTTCTGTTTGTTCTGCCTTCCTGTGTGTCACTTGAAAATTTACTAAAATTTCATTTTGATTTATCTATTTTGTTTTTGAATTTATATAGTTGTATAACATTTTTAGTGGTTGCCAGAGGTATTATATTATATATACATAACTTATCGCAGTCTGCTAGTGTTGACAGTTTGCCAGTTCAAGTGAAGTGTAGAAATCTTACTTCCTTTTTCATATCTTAACCTCCCCTATTTATAATATATTTGTTTTAAATATTTCCTTTACATTTACTTAACACTTCATCAGATAGTGTTATAATTTTTGCATACAACTGTCAACTATGATTTTGAGAAATCAAGAAGAGAAGGAAAATGTAGTGTATTTACTAATATTTTTGCTTTTTAAAATATTTTTATTCCTTCTTCATGCTTCAAGATTTTTTCTTTAACAATATTATTTCTGTTTAGGGGATTCTTTTAGCCATTCTTTTAGGGTAGGTCTGCCAGCAAAAAAATTACCCTAGGTTTTTTTCATCTGAGAGTACCTTGATTTATCATATACTCCTGAAGAATATTTTATCTAGATGAAGAATTCTGGGTCAACAGTTCTTTTCTTTCAGCACTTGAAGAACATTGTGCCACATTTTTTCTGGCTTCCATGGTTTCTGATGAGAAATTCGCTTTCATTTGAGTGGTTTTTCCTCTACAGGCAAAATATCATTTCTCTATCTCTGTGCTTTCAAGATTTCTTTTTTCTTTGTTTTTAGTTTCCAGTTGTCTTTGGCTATGATTTATCTTGGCATGGACATCTTTGGGTTTATACTGTTGGGATATACTATGTTTTTTGAATCTGCAGGTGTATGTTTTGTTGTGTGAAATTTTGGAAGTTTTCTGCCATTGTTTCTTCAAGTACATTTTCAGCACTTCCCGGGACTCTAATTATATGAATGTTAGCTCTATTGTTATAGTCTCACAAGTTCCTGAGGCTCTATTCATTTTTCTCCAGTCTATTTTCCTTCTGTTGTTCAGATTGGGTAATTACTATTGTTCTATCTTCTGCTCCACTGATTCTTTCCTCTACTCACTACATTTTGCTGTGTAACTCATCATTTGAGTTCAAAAAAATGTTGATTATTTTATTGCTCAAGTCTATAATTTCCATTTGCTTCTTCATATCTAGAATTTATTTCCTGAGATGATTTTTTCATTTGTTTCAAGTGTGTTTATAATTGCTCAATGAAGTGTAGTTATAATGAATGCTTTAAAATCTTTGTCATGAAATCTAACATCTCTGTCATCTCGGTGTTGGTGACTATTGCTTTTCCTTTTTAAATTAATGTTGAGATTTTCTTGGTTGTTTGTATAAGCGATTTTCCACTGAAACCACTGAAACATGGATATTTTGTATGTTGTGTTATGAGACCTTGTATCTTATTTAAATATTCTGTTTTAGCTAGCTTCTTCTGACATTTCCCAGGGAAGGGTAGGAGGACTGCCTTGTTATTGGCAGGTGGTAGTAGAAGGTTAGGCTGCTCTCTTGGAGACCTGGACTACTGGTGAGTAGAAAACATACAGGCTAAAACATGGAAGGGAAAAAAGATGTAAATGCAGGAAAGCATAAAAAAAATTTATATAACTCAGTGGAAAGGTCTAACATATGTGTAACTGGAGTTTAAGAATAGCAGGGGGGAAAAATGAGGTAGAAGCAATATTTGAAGAGATAATGTCCCCAAATCCTCCAAAACAGATGAAATGCATCAAGTAACAGTTTTAAAAGCTCTATGAACTTCAAAAAAGATGAATACAAAGAAAAAAAATCTCATAATAAAGTTGCTAAAAAAATCTTAAAGAAAGCCTGAGAAAAAAGACAATGCATAAAACGAATCCAAAAATACAATTGGCAGAACAATAATATAGAAGCTGGAGGCAATGGAATGGCATCTTTAAGGTGCTGGGGGGAGAAGCAAATCTAGAATTTTATAAACAGTGAAAAAATCCGTCAAATGTGAGGGCAAAGTAAAGACATTTCTAGATAAATAAAATTGAGAGTTTTTTTTTTTCTAGTGGATCTCTAGAGTTCTTCGGGCAGAAGGAAAATGATTACATATGGAAACACAAAAATGCAGGAAGGAGTGAAGGGCATTGGAAAGAACAAGAATGTAGGAAAATATAAAGAACACTGATTACACGAAACAATAATGTGTTGTGGGATATAACATATACAGAATTAAAATGGCATGGTGAAATAAAAGATGGGAGATGGGTAAACTGAGTTAAGTTGTTCTACATTCATAGCATGTCATAGCAGTTTTGCAGCTGGCATGTTTTTGTGGTGGCTGGCTTTCTGAGTAGCCAAATGTTGGCTAAAACAACGCATTGATAGAACCATTACTGTGTGTTGTATTATGTAATGGCTTCACCTGTTCGATCGCATTTAATCCTTACAACAAATCTGAGACAGGAACTGCTATTATCCCCATTTTACAGAAGGGCAAACTGAGGATAAGGTTAAGTAATTTGATCTTACTGATAGTAAGTTGTAAAGGTGGGATTTGAATGAAGTTCTGCCTGACCATGCCTTAACTACTGCTCTGTATGGTCAATCTATTCCAAGTTCTGTTATTTAAGAGTGTTAGGGTCAGATGTGAAATTCATCCGAAGCTTAGTAAAAGGAGGAGAAGGCAGGAGTGAATATCTTGGACAGTAGCATTGTGGCTGATGAGAAGAGTGTTTCTTCTTAGCCCTGAAATTTTCAAGTCTCCCAAGCCACTGTGTGTTCACACAACTGGGCCATTTTTACACCGGGAAAAACAACATCTAAGAACATGACAGAATCTGCTTGACATAAAAGTGACCATTTACATGGTATGATCTGATAGAGTTTCTGACCTTTATGCCCCAAAATGACTCTTTCTTGGGCTTGCCAGGGTATCTGAAATTTCTGTTCCTTCTCATGTCTTTAAGGTCAGTCAGTGAAGACCTTGCGAAAAAACAGGTGCCATGAAAAGGCGTGTATTAATATAGTCAGCTATCAAGACCTCAGCGGCCACGCTTCTGGCGTAGAACAATAACTCAGGGAGCGGAACCCAGCAAGGATATGTTTTCAGGTGCTGTGCAACAGTTGGCTTGAGACGTAGCTGCTGGAATTTATGGCAATCACTGTCCCAAGTTAATCAAGTGTGAGTGACTCTCACAGGTCTTCCAGGGCAGTATCAGTGTAGATTGGTAATATGAAGAAACAACATTTTGTAATAGGAATGAATAAAAAAATGCTGTAGTTGTGTTTCCTCCATGAAATGGAGACCTGTCATTCAAATACCAAATGCTACTCAGTGTTTTAGATAATTATTAGGTAATGATTACAACTTTTTCCAAGACAGCCGGCAGCTGTTCCTGCCTTGGATGCAGTCCAGTGGAGAGGAACCAAGGCTGAACAAAGTCTCTGGCCTGGCACTCTGCAGTGATCATTTACATGGGCGAAATCCCAAGTTTCACATGTGAGATGAATTCTGGAAATTACTGTGTATTAAGAAGGCATAAACAGAAAGTAAGATTTGAGGAAAGATTGAAGATTCTGTAAAAAGAAGCTATTTGGCTGATGCAGGGACTGTGGGTACCAACACAGATAAAGAGAAGGAGATGAGCAGATGAGGGATAGAGGTCAAAGTTAGCCTCACACAGCTTAGGGCTGCCTAACCATCCTTATTTAGAGACATGCTGCCATTTATCTGAGTGTTTTTTGAATTTCCTCATAATATATATGCCAACATTGGTGTGGATCAGTGATACAGAAATCCAAAGTCATAGAATCACTTTAAGGAGACAGATAGACATGTTTCTAACCATGCAGCTATTTGGCTAAACTCAGGTCCCACTTAAAAATATTACCCGGATTTAAGATAATCCTTGAGGATTTTGATTCCATTAAAAAGTCTGAGCATAGGATAGATGTAATCCTTGATTTCTCATTTAATAAAATGTAAAGGAAAATGAGTGGAACATACACCAGCACCCTGAAATATCAAATATCAGATGGTTAGAAATAACTCTTGAATAGAATACATTCAGACAAAATAGGAATGCATTTGAAATCACTGGGTGATGTTTTGCGTGGTTTGGGGAAATGTAGCTCTTCCTCCCCCTTTTTCATTCTGATGAAAAAGAAATCTCTCTTTCACAGAGCATTGCAGAAGCATTTGCACTTCTAGTAGTCGCTGGGTGCCAAGGTATGGTATTCCTCACTGATGGATGCTTTGCAAGTCAGGAAAAACGTTTTAAGCATTTACCAAGCAGCAAACACTGCACTGGTTGCTTTGAACTTAAATGAAATGGAAAAGAAGGATCCTGTTCCTGTTTAGGTGACAAAGTTAACCCTCTGAAAGTATGTAAAATATTACATTTTAAATATATTGCGTTGTAATCATAATTGCTGGAATTTTTGGAGCATGTTAGAATTTTCAAAGTCATTTTGCAAGTGTCTTTTCATTTGATACTGACATATATGGTGTGTTTACTACGTGCCAGATATTGTAATATATTATCTCATTTAGTCTTTCTAAGAACTCCAAGTGGTAAGTGCTGTTATTGTTATAGAGAAGTGTCTCAGGAATGTTCTGGGGGTAGTCAGAATAAGCTTTTTAAATAGATTAGGAAACAGGCTCATGGAAGTTAAATGAGTCCTTTGACCTTAACGACCTTGTCTTTCTAACCTTTCTCATGGCCCAGTCTACCATGATACCATGATACCTTCTCGTGAACTTCTGGACATTAAAATGCCCTTACCTCACTATCTTTATTGGCCAGTTGTGTTGGAAGAGGCAGTGTGCTTTGCAAAGGGGTTAATTAATTATCTGTGTAGCCTCATAGATTCAGAATGAGGCGTGGATGGAGGATCACTCACCTAGATTCTGAGAGGGTAGGTAGGTCTGATTAAATGGAGAACTTACTTGAAGAGATGGAGCCAAGACAAGGAACCCCCCTGCTCTCTGTTCCAGCGCAGTCTGCTTGGGCTGTGGGGTGCTGTGTGTGAGCGGGGCTGTCCAAGATTGTACACTAGGAAATAGACTTCGAGACAGGGTTTCACACAGAAAGTTTATTGTGAGTGTTTTCAGGAGGTATGTCTGTAAGGTAGTGGAGAAACCGACCTGTATTCCTGCAGCGAAGGAGGTCTCAGCCAATTCTACAGGGAGCTTTGGAGCTGGGATGGCCCCTCAGTGCTGTTCTGCACTGATGCATGTGGACCACACCTTCACATCCTTTCATTAGCCAGCCGTTGGCCATAGGCTGTCCCCCTAGGAGGGGCCATCACCCCTGAAAAGGCAGCTCCTGCGGCCCAGGTAATTCCCAGTGAGTCCCGGGAGCCACAACTTGAGTGGACAGAAAGCATCAAAGTTCCTGATTTTTCTCTATACCATGCAGTGCTCAGAACAGTGCCTGATACATAGTAGCCACTCAGTAAGCGTTTGATGAATAAATGAATGAATATTGGCCAGGTTTGGTTTTACTTCTTTGCTCTTTCTATTTTGATGCCCTCTTTTCCACTCTGCTGCAGACCCGTTGGCTACTCTGTTCCTTCTCCAACTTTGGAACTTCTCCTGGGCTTCCTATTCTCTTGACTCTGCGATCCGTCTTTCACCTTGCATAGTCAGCCTCACTCCGTCATCTCACCTCCCGTTTAGACCTTCTGGTCTTGCTCCTGCTCTTTTCAGGACCCTGTCTTTGCTAGGAAGTCGGTGAAATAATATGTGCTCCATGTGTGTGGGGCTCACTGTGTACTTACCATAATACTTCTGGAAGAATTTCTTTAACCTAAAGCTGTCTGATAGCAATTGTTTCAGGGATAGTTATGATTTGGTAGAGGAACTGGACTTTGGGTGGGAAGGAATTTGAATGTCTTTTTGATCATTCCAAGCTATCTGCTGCGTAGTCTACTTATGCTGAATGAAGTAGAATTGAGAGAGGAACCCTCAGGTGACAGA
>RJWJ010015771.1:0-35634 GCA_004363605.1 Indri indri
GTGAAATGTGTTTCGTGTGTACCAGCATTATTGGGTAGAAAGCAGGAATAGAGTGAACATAATAAAAGGTAGAATAGATGCTGTTAATAAAAGTGCATTTTCTTTTTCTTTTTTTCTTTTTTTTTCGGAGGCAGTCTAGTGACTCAGAGCTTGTTACTCACTAACAATATGACTTTGGGCAAATAATTTAAGTTCCCTGCGGCAATCTTTTCATCTCTAAAGGGAGGATAATGATAGTACTTGCCTCACAGGGATGACATGAGGATTGATTGAGCTTGGCTTATAGTAGGTCCTCAGGAAGTGGTAGCTTCTTAGTACTTTTTTTTGAGCTTGAAAATCTAACAGAGCCAGAGGTGCTGACAGCTCCGTGCTGAGGGGAAGCAGAGAGCAGTGACGAGACTGGCTGAGGACAGGCTGCAGTCCAGCTTCACGCCTGAGTTGTGGTGATTCAGACGCAGAGACGATGGCGGGAGAGTCACAGGCTCTGTGAGATAATACGGATGCCCAGGAGCCAGCACGGTTTGCAAAGCCGTGCTAATGAGCAAGAACTCTGCTGGTTCATTCAGAGGGGGAGGTCATGCTGGGCAGATTCGGGGGACCCCTATGCTTCCGTTTTGAAATCCACGTCGCCCACATATTGTTATCCAACCCTGCCACCTTGCACCTCCTTCAACCACCCACCCTATCAGGCCTTTCTTCTCTGGGAAATTAGAAAACAAACACATGGTGTAAATTTTACTCTCGTGTCTGTAATAATGATTATCAGCTAATGTTTTGCTGCCTGGGTTTGAATCCTGGCTAGCTCTGTATTCAGTGCTTCAGTACATGATTCTACTTAACCCTCGCAACCAGCCGGGGAGGCAAATACTACGATCAGCGCTGTTTTAATACCTCAGAAACTGAGGAGTAGGGAGGTTCGTGGGGGTGGGGGTGGGGGCACCTCGGCACCAGGATGCTGGCGGCCAACTCCATCCCACGTGGCTGGGGCTAACAGAAAGACAGAAGTGGGAGGGAGTGAAGGTACCACCTAGCGACAAGGCTCTGCTCCTAGTCTTCCACCCGACAGATGAGGAAACCGAGACAAAAACGACATGACTTCTCTCTGGGTACCTCTCGCAGTCAACCCTCCTCTCTCACGATCCCTTCTCAACAGACGCGGAAAACAAACCTTCCTTCCCGCGACATTCATATTTTAAAAACCCCCTTTACCTTTTCCCCCAGGTGTAGGCGTCTGTGGATCAAAGCGGAAAATGGCTACCAAGGTGAGGCAGATTTTGTGACCCATCATCATGTTTTGCTTCCTGGGTTTATTTTTGCTTCAAAGACAGTGTGTGTGTCCTCCTCTCTGTCTTCTCCCTGTGTGGGAGATGATGATGATGATGATGATGATTATCATTATTATTTAGTTTTCTCACTTACCTGTAAGCTCTTCGACGGCTTTTAGAGTAAGAAGCAATCCGCTGCATGGAACACCAGGCATCTTCAAGGGGAGGGCGCTGGTCACTAGTCACCGGAGTGTGGTGTGAGCACAGATGTGGGCCAGACTGCCGGGGTTTGAACCCTGGCGTCACCACTTACTAGCTGGTGACCTCCCTTAGTTTCCTTCACTGTAAAGTGGAGACACTATCATGTCCACCTCATGGAGCAGCGCATATGAAGCATGCTTGTACTTTTTCCATGGCAATAGTCACACCCTACTTGCTCACACCCGCCAGACTACAAGCCTTGTGGCCTAGACTTTGTAGGTAGAGCAGGATATTCTTTCTGTAATATAAAGGAAAATGCTATAAGGTTTGACTTGGTTATATTTGATTCTGAATTCATGAGCAGCCAGACAACCACTAGGAACCAGGGATTGCTAAGAACAACATGTATTGTTTTAGTTTTATAAAAAAAAAACCCTGTTATAATTAGCTTATTTGTTCTCGTGTAATAGTATTATTCAGAAATGATTTAGGTATCGTCATCGTCAATGAGAATCAGAGGCACTAAGTAATATGTCCCAGGTCATGTAGCTAGTAAGTGCTAACTACATTCAAATCCTAATCTTCTTAGTAAGAAAGTAAGAAATGCATTTGCTCGTGGATGAGTATGTGATGATTTTTGTACATTCAGTAGCACCATGGGTGGATACATTCCTCTTTTTGTTAGACCAAGAAGAAAGGCAGAAGTATTTAGTGTCTTCCATTTTCTGAGTCCTGAGATCGCAGACTACTGTAGCCGCAGGCACTGTTGCTTTGTGTTGGCTACTGCAGGCACACCCGCCATCTTCATTCTAATCCACCTGTCTGCACAGACACTCAAAGGCTTTTCTCTTGGCATACTAGCAACATTCTCTGATACCATCCGACTGCTTACCTACTGAACAAAATGAACACTTAGTCTGCCGTTAGAACTGTAAGCTATAGTTAACCTGCAGGTTAAAATTTATGATGGATTCTTTAGCTGTCGTGCTTGGAAATGATACCTTATTCTTTAACATGGCATACAAGCCTGGCTCCAATCTGCCCTTCCAAATTCTTCTTACTCACCTTACATGACCGTGGTACAGAACAAGTGCCTGTTCCTCAGTCCAGCCCATGTGGCGCTCTCACACCTCTATGACTTTGGTGCTGGCTTTTTAGCACTGCAGGGTTCACTCTCTGGTCCCTTCTCCTATCAGGCAAAACACCACTGAGCTTTTACAGGCCAGGGACTGTCATACCTTCCTTATTTTGTATCTGGTATTTTGCTTTAACACAGCCAATGTGTCTGCATTTAGCAGGAGCCTTGCATCAGCTCATTGCTATCCCACGATGGTCTGAGGAACAGCCACATCACCTTCTCCTGGGAGCTTGTTAGAAATGTGGGATCTTGGGTCCCACCCAAGACCTACATGCACATTAAAATTAGAAAGGCACTGAGCTTAGATGACTCCTCGGGCCTCCTTCTCCCTGACATACCTGGCTCTGTAGACTACCTGGGTGATGGCCATCAGTAACTAGAAGTATGTTTGAATTTTCAGTATCTTACATTCACATGGGTCACAGGCACCAGGCCCCAGAAGAACCTGAATGGGAGCTCTCCTGACTTTCCCAGGGGAAGGAGCCACAAAAGGAGTAAAGAGATGGGGGAGGATGAACCTGACCAGCTCCAAGGCAGGGAGGGCACTGTAGGGTGGCTCTTTGATGGAAGAGATAAGGAATTGAGGAAGTCAAACTTAGAGGCACTCAAACCAGATGGGGGCCACTGTTCCACAGCCACAAAAATTAGGAAAAATAAGCTGCCCCATTTGTTCATGGAATACATTTGTCCTCCAACTTGTTTTTCTTCTGCTTCTCTGCCCTCCTCCCACTGTTCCCCTAGAATGGCTTCTTCCCACGTATGAGGGACTCTTCCATCCAGTAAGGGATGCTTAACCTCTCCTGGTTGCTGGCTGAGTCCTGTAGACAACCTTCCTAAGATTGGGGGATTGCCACCCCTGCCCATCCCATTGCAGGGAGGGATGCAGTTCCCTGAGAGACTGTTTACATAGGAGAGCTGACCTTCGACTTCTGGAAAGCAATGCCAGGGACATGGCCTTACCGTTGAAATAGAGATGACAGGTTCAAGTAGGCATTACATTTCTGGGAAGCATTGCCAGCTGCAATGTATAGAGGGTTTTCTAAGAAGTTAATTAAAACATACATCATGTGTATCCTACAGGTGCCACCTGGGTTGCAGTTAGTGTGTGAGTGAGAGGCAGTCAGGCGGGGTTGCTTGCTGTATTATTCTAGTTGAGGGTCTTCAGCCGGTCGTGGGGAGCAGCGATTATTAACAGACTAAGGGAAATGGATGTGCAGAGCCTTGGTGGCGGCAGTAGCCCAAATCTCATTATGACACGTTGTCATCAAAATGTAAATCTGCATATAATACTGATCTGGTTGGCAGCTGACTTAATTGGCTGTAGTAATTGTCACAGCAATACATTTCCCAGACTACTTATATTTTTCTTGCAGTTGGGATTAAGTACCCTTCTTGCAGTGTGAGGTTTTACTGCAAAAATTGACAGCTAAGTTCTTAGGTCCCCTAGGATTTCTCATTCTACAGTAGAGAGAAATGTGATGTATCTGAGATAGGGTGTATTTCCTCCAGAGAGTTGTGTGGTCACTCGCTCTGAAGAGGATGAACCATAGGGAAACCCAAAGGACTGGTTTCACAGGTTATGTATTCTGTGTTTCATATCTCATTAGGCAGCAGATTTAATTTTCCTAAAGTTACTAACAAGATAACTTACCAGTATTTGCCTCTGATGCAATCATTATCAACTAAAACGTGACCTGCGTGGCTGGCCTGGGTGGCTGGCCTGGCCAAGGGTTGGGTGGGACCTGACCTCTGCACTGCAGACCCCGCAGGCAGACTGCAAGCTGAGGAGTCCATCTCGAGTCGCCCAGTCAAAGGTTGCCAGGGCAGACACTCTGACCTGTAGCTGCTGAGCTGTGACAAAGCTGCTTTTTACACAGACAGCTCTGTGAGCTTATTCCAGGGGGTGCACCATCAGGGATTTTATTTATCAAGAGTTAATGGAAATTTGACTCTTGGGATCCCTATTTCTATTAGGAGTCATTGCACACTGGGCCCTGTGGTGGCCTGCACCTCCCATGTGTACCGTCTGCCTCTGGAAACCTGGTAACTGTCTTCCTGGGTTCAGCTTCAGAGCTTGCCGGTAAACGCGATCTGCCCCGTCTAGCCTCCCCTGCCCTTTGGGCTCAGCTGACTGACTGTGGAATGTTCCTCTGACTCCTCCCTGATAGCCCCTCTCCAGGCCAGAATCCCCACCTTAGTCCTTTGTTTTTCTGGATACACTCACGTGTGTTTATCCTCCGGGAAGGCACGTGTCCAGACCACTGCTTCGGGGGAGCTCTGACTCTCCATCCGTCTGTTCGTCCATTCATTGATGGAACAAACATTTGCTGAGTCCCCATTACGTGCCAGCAACTGTGCTAGGTGCTGGGGATATGGTCGTGAGCAGTCCGAAATAAGCAAAAGCACATGCTCTACTGGAGTTTGCTCTCTCAGCGGGGAGACAGGTAATAAACATAATAAATAAGAAAATAATATCCTGTGTTGGGACATAATAAATGCTGTGGAAAAAATAGAGCAGGGGAAGAGGGATTTGGAGTTCCAGGGAGTCAATGGCATTTCCGCAAGCACTGAATTAGTGATGACTAAACCATTGCTCCTAGGGGAAATACAGAGGTAGGTTCCTACCAGCCTCTGGTCACAACCTTTTCATCAACTGATCAATAATATGTTAACATTGTTTTATGTGTGTTTCTGCTTAACAACACCTTCTTTACTACATATTGTTGATTCATTAACGTTGAACTCATGGCCAACACCACTGTAACTTGTGCCTGAACAAAGCTTATCTAACACTCATGTTTTCTCCATAAGGCACATCACAGCCATTTTATGCTTAGGAGCATTGGACAGCAATTCAGCCCTATGCTTGGGGGCCGTTTTAAACAGTGACATCACCAACAGAGGCATAAAAATGGGGGGAAAAAAGCACTAAATAGATGGCGAAAAGGACGCTTGTTTACAGTGAGAGCCGAAGCAAGAAGGTAGAGTGTGCCTTGTTTGACTTCAGCATGTCAGTGGCTAAAACTTGTTGCTGTGCTGAGCTTGTCGATGAATGACTGCAGAAGTGCCTCCAGTATTGATTTTGGGGTTACAAATAAGTTTTAGTGGCTAGGTGAATTTGCAAATACAGAATCTGTAAATAATGAGGATTGACTGCCAATGGTAGGCCTTGCTGAGAAGGTGACGTTTGATGAAGACTTGGAAGAGAGCACATGAGTTGTGTGGGTTTCTGGAGAAGTGCTCTGGGAAGAAGGTGCAGCCTGTGCAAAGGGCCAGGGGCATGCCTAAAGTGCTCAAGGAATAGCAAGGAGGCCAGTGTGGCTGTCGTGGAGCGTGGAAGAAATGGGGGTGGGAGAGGACTTCGTAAGCCATTGTGCATCCTTTGTTGTTTTTTTTTTTTTTTTTTTTATTGTCTTAGACGGGGAGATGTGGAAAGAGGTTTAAACTGAGAAGTGACACTGCACTATGTCAAGGCAGAAGCAGTAAACCAGCTAAGAGGGTGTTGACAGTAATCCAGAGCCAAGCTTGGATGTTCACCACTTAACTTTCCTGCACCTCTTCATCTCTAAATCTCTCCCAGGTCACAAATGGAGCGCAGCTCTTGGAACTTAGCTGCCTTTTGGAAGCATCTCAAGGAGAAATGAGCTATAGGGTTGAGTACCTGGTGCCTGTCTGAAGATGTGCTTCCACTTGAAATTGGACTAATGGAAGCTTTAGTTTCTATAAAGCAATTTGGCACTCTGCAGTATTAGTCTTGTGCATTCAAATTATTTTAAACACAGGGTGCCAGTAATTAGATAGAAGAATACTTCATTGTTTTTCTGAATAAAAGATACCTATTTCCTTACTAAGTTTCAACTTTCCTTTTTACAACCATGATCCCAGCCCCGGAGAACCACATCTCATTCACCTTGACCAGGAAGGGGAATGCGGCTCAACAGATTGCCTGCGTGAAGATATTTGTGTCTGAAGTAGAGTAGGGAAATAATTCATGTCACGTTGCTGCACCGCTGTAATGAATGCAGAAAATACTTTAGGTAATGCATTATTAAAGGCATGCATGGCAGAGCTTCTGTGTGTACAATTTGAGCGTGAACTTATTAGCATTTCGGGTTGCTACCTCTTTTAGATTTAATTAGATTTCAGGCTTCAATCAATTTATTAAATGAATTTCTCACTGCTTAAAAGGTGTAATATGTTTATGACAGTAGCTTTTCATCTCACTGCTCTCATTTCCTCATGCGCTCAAGCAGATCTCAGCTTCCATCTCGGATTCCAAGCCAGAGGTTCTTTTCCAAAGATGCTGTGCTGTGTAAATGTAGCCTCTTCTGTGCCTGGGGAGGCTGGAGCTATGAGGAGGGTTATTTTTTATCCACATTGTCTTAACATGAATGCATCTCTTGCAGATCTACCACCCGTCAGTATAACTAACACATCATCATGAAACACTGTCTCTGTTTCAGTGGCCCTTTGTCACTCTGACTCTGCTGTTATTTCAGCACAAAATCCACAAACCTTTATTTCTATTGTGGTGGGGAGAGCCTTGGGACTATTCAAATAGTGGGAAGTGTAATGAATCAAACCATTTTAGTGATTTGCAAGTCTAGCTAAAGAGCTAGACCATAAAGTGCAATAATTTGGAAATGTTCTACATTTGTTTAGAAGAACAGAGAACACTTCTCTGAGCCACTGGAGCATCCTAACCCCACCTCTGTCATTCCTACCTGCATGGACTTAAGTCAGCCCCTGGGCCATGATTGCCTCTCATCTATGAAGCGAGGCTCGTGATGTCTTACCATCCAAAGGCAGGGGAGGGAGAGGTCTGCTTGATTTTTGTGGTTCCTTCCAGCTTTAGGCTCCATGCGTGAGTGTGGGGGGGGTGGTGAGTGGGTAAGCAAGTGTGATGTGAAAATAGATCAGTTTCTAAGTACGTTTAATAACCACAATCTAGATAAATAATGTCTATTATATAAAGTGGAAGAAGTGATAATATCTGATGTATTTTTAATTTATAAATGAACTAGGGCCTCAGATTGAAGTGTGCTGCAGCCAGCTCAGTGAAGGAAGTTATTTTTATTATGTGTACTGTACATCTCCTGATGTATTACATTTTTGAAAGTTCAGTTGGAAAGGAGATTAAAGACCCAGCAACCAAGGTAGAATAATGTAAGTATAAATCCACTTCTATACCATAAATCTTTCTGTAATGTAAGGATCAATCCATTTTTGCCACAGAGCAAGAGCTGTGTTCAGAGTGCTGTGAATTCACAATTCAGATAAAAAATATTAAGAAGCAAAGCCCAGAGGCAAAACGGGATTGTGGCTGATCGGCAGGCTCATCTTCAAGGACGGCGCTGGTTTTATTTATTTTGCAAGACTCAGCCAGGTTATGTAAGAGGTCTGTGAATTTTTTAAAAACGTCTGATTTTCCACCTGTAGATTATTCATATAAAGAGTGATAAACCCTATTGTTAACTCCAGGCCTGATTTCTCCCAGAGGAGAGAGTAGAAAAATGCTAGACTGACATGTAGTTAGATTTCTACAGTCTCCTTTAATCTGCGAGTTTTACGTGGCCTTTGTCTTTTATGATGAAGAATATCGTTCTCCGTTATTTAATAGAACGTTCACCATTTTGATGTTTCCTCATGATTAAGTGTATACTATAAATTCTGGGAAGGAAGACTATATGATACATGTGTCCTTTTCAGGGTATCCACCTGGAAGGACACCATGTCTAAGTGTTCTGACTGGTGGTGTTAACTTTCGTCATCTTAGTGTTGTCTTATTTATCCACTGTGTAGTTACTTTGCTTATTGATTGCAAAGCAAAAAAACATTTATGGGAGAAATTGAAGACCACGCAAATATCTTGCTCTGTGTCAAAATTTCCCCCTATGTTTAACGTTATGGATGATTTTTGCCTGAGCCAGTCTTTGCAATTTTATTTCTATTGTCATGGGGAGAGCCTTGGGACTATTCAAATAGTGGGAAATGAAGTGTAATGAATCAAACCATGTTTGAGTAAACCATGTTTACTCTGATGGTTGCAAAATGATAGTTTTCCAACTTTGGCACTTACCAGTTGGCACTTGGCACTCTATTGTAAACAAGAGCCCCACCATTTATTTATATATTTATTATCTGTAGGGATGTACCACTTCCTGTTTTTCAGTGGTTTATAATTCAACACTATACTTACAATTTTTTGGTGCTCAATTGTCTCAGTCTTAGCCAGTGGGAGCCCCACAACCTGGCTTCTGTGTGCTCGGACATGCCCAGATGGTATTTGAGAAGGATGCCTCATATTTACGAACCTTGCCCTGCCAATCCCCCTTCTTTCTTCTCTGGTCCCTGCAGTATCTGTTGAGTTTGGGGTCATGGCTGGCTATGTGCAGAGAACCATAAGATGATGTGTGGGCTAGAGGTTCAGGTTTGCTCCTCTCTGAGCCCAAACTTGACCCTCAGTATCTTGCCTCGCGTTGAGTGGCTACCAGAACAACAGGAGGGAGAAGAGAGTAGGTGAGACTATGAGTGAGGAAAGAGAAGGAATAAAGAGGTCAGACCTCCTCCAATGCAGGGGGGGCCTGAGACCTAGATGGGAGAGAGACTAAAGAACACGCCTCTGTATCTGGCTTTTTGACATGGGAACTCCTCCCTCTAGGACATACAGCACACAGTCCTGCAGCTTGGGCACACCGAGGTGTAGGTCCTCCTCTCCGTGGAATCAGGGTCAGGCTCCGTAGACTTGTTTACCAGTCTGCCCCTGGTTTGAGCTGTGGCCTTCATCCTTGTCTTCACAGTTGCTTAAGAACGGGGCCCATTTGGGCTCCTTTTTGGGTGCTCCCAGCAGAACTTACACATGAGCCTCTTCCACCAGCAACTTTTTAGGTCTGAGGGCCACTTAGACCATGGGATCTCAGACTGTGTGCCCTATGTTGTCTTGAGTTTCCAGAGGGTATTTGATAAGCTATAATATTGGGCCTCGGTTGCCTTTAATATTAATACTAAAAGAGGGACTAGGATTTAGGATCTTTAGGATGCTCTTCAGCTTTAAAATTCTAATTCTAAAAATTGAAGTAGGAATTTTATGTGCTTGAATTAGTATTCTCACATATTTGTCCTTATCCATCAACCCTAAGGATTCTGCTCTGTGTCCAGCAGAACAGGTACTTTTCATGGCTTTTCTTCCTTAATAATTTCTTACCCCCTCAGTTATCCCTAATGACAGAGGTATCATCAGGAGGTTTAATTAATACATTTGCTAACTATAACATAGATAGGAAAACACAGTATTCCCACAATACGGGAAATGAATTTTTGTAACAGTTTGTTAAAGGGCTTTTTTTGGAAAGTTTTATTTTCAAATATAAAAATACTGTATGTTCATTCTAGAAAAGTGGGAAAACGAAGAAAAGCATGAACAAGAAGTGGTATCACCCAGTGGTAACCAACTTGAACACAAGAAACTATTGCCTTCTAGTTCTTTCTATGTTTTTATATTTTTTTCATTAAAATGGGAGTGCATACAGTTTTATTTCCTCTTTTTCTCATTCATTGTTGTATGACAACATTCTTTGCAGATATTTTCATAGTCTGCATTATTTCACATTGATTAAATGGATTGTTATTTATATCACCATGCCCCGATCACATTTGGTTATTTTTACTGGGGTTTTTTTTTTTTGTTGTTGTTGTTATAAAAATTACTGCGATAAAAAGGGCATATTTTAAAATTCTTGCTGAGACTATGTTAAGTGAATGCTTACCCATAATGATGCCACTCCAATCAGCTTCTCATCTCTTCTTTACTCATTCTGAAGGATTGTTCTGGAGATGCTGAAAGTGCTGTTCATATTATTAATAATTAGAGCTTTTATCTAGATACGGGGTGCTCTTCTTGGGTACTCCAGCTGTCTGAAGCTCTGTGTCCTTATCTGCTAGACAAGGGTCAGGCTGACCAAGCATATATCCATTTGAGTGACAGAGCCCACATACAGACCTGCAGTGTGGGGGGAAGGACAATGTTTCCTATACATCAGGCCAACTTCTGAGGTGGTTCATTATGGGGATTTGCTCCCAGTGTTTGCAGTATTTATCTAATAGTGCCTTCTCCCTAGTTTGTGTACTTAGAAAGTCAGGGGCTTCTGAAAACTTGAGAATCAAGAGCATTCATCTAAGGAACCAAGCCTCTGGGTTTTCTTCTTGGTGGCACGTGTCCCCTCCCCATTGTCACTGAACCCCACACAGGCTGCTAGCTTAAAGGAAAGCCTGATCTGCTAATGATGCCGTGGCTTTGAACGCTGTTTCTGGTCTCTCTGACAAGGAGGGAAAAGTCTGCCCCTGAAGGATGTGAAAAGGAGGGATAATGAAGTCCCTAGTCTCTCTCGACTTCCAGCCATATAATTATTTTAAATTGTTTTCATTGTCTATTCTTCATACCTGCGATGTGATTTTTCAGATTTCACTCCTAAGAAGTCCAGGTCTGTGTGCAGAGAGGCAGGGGGTGGGGGAGGACAGGAGGGATCTGGGCTGCGGGGCCGCATACCGTGTGGCTGTGCAGAGGCTGAGGGTCAGCTCAGACGGCGGAGCGGCGGGTCTGTGGGCAGAGCGAGGGGCTCAGGCCCAAGGGTGGGGCAAGGGGGTTGCAGAACTGTGAGGATGTGCTTCAGGGAGGCCACTCCCAGAGTTAGCTGATACTTTAAGGAAAAGCAACCAAGAGAGCGTTTTAGCCAAGGAAGCAGATAAACCCTGCAGAGCCGTGCAACATCTGTTTGAGTTCCTTCCTGGATTTCGAAGCGAGTGGTCTTCAGGGGTCTCCAGGTGAAAGCCCAAGGACAGGAATGTTCTGAAGGGGGGTTTGTGGTCACTGCCATAGAGCCCCATCCTCTTCCGCATGTGTTTTGACAGACGGAAAGCACGTGTGTGTTTCAATGCGTGTTTATGATGTGACGCTGGAGGGATGGATAGTGGACGGCTTGCAGCTTGGAAGAATGATCTGGAGATGCTGGTGAAGGGGTTCACACCCCAAAATATGCCACTTTGGCATATTTTTTTGAGCTAAAAGAAAACTGAGAACCAGCCAGTGCAGAAAAAGCTCCTTACCTTTTCTTCAACTGCTTGAAATAAAGTATAAATTTCCCCTTTTGTAAAGGGGATTTACAGTTATCAAGGAAGTTGTTATTACTAAAGGTATCTGTGGGAGGAAGAGAACTACTGGGAGACAGAGGCTTTATCTGCACACCACGGCAACCTTCACTAGCCATACCTGTCCTCCACCACCCCCTAGAAGCCCCCAAACTCCTATTTGTTTCTGTAGCTCAGGGGGATATGTTAGTCTCAGACATCTGGCAGGTTCCTTGTGGGGTTCTTGTGCAAACGTGTATAAATAAAACTGTTTTTCTTCTGTCAATCTGTTTTGTGTCGATTTAATTTGTAGACCAGCCAAAGATCCAGAAGGTTAGGAGGAAGCAGTTTTTCCTCCTCTACGCTGCAGGATTTGGTGGATCAGCTGAGCAGCTCATAATGCAGAAGGGAACCCTGTAAAGGTCACCTGGCTCTTCCTTCTGCCTGCTGTGCCCTTCCCACGTTCTGCATCACATGTTCCTCATCACCTTTGAGTCTTGTTCAGATGTCACCTTCAGAGTGAGCCTTACCCTGGACATTCTGCTTAAAATGGCAACCCACATCCCACCTCCACTGTACCCCACTTTTTCTTTCCTTTTTGCTCTAAGCACCTAGCATGCCTGAACACACGACATCTTCCAATTACCTGTTACACATAAGAAGGGTGTGTTGTTGTCTGCCTCTCCCCGTCGGAATAGAAGCTGCCTGAAATTGGGCATGTTTGTCTGTTTTGTTCACTAGTATGCTCCAAGAGCCAAAACAATGCCTGGCACCTGTAGGTGTTCAGTGATTATTCATTCAATGAATGAATGAATGAAATGAGTAAGAGATAAAACATTCATGGACATAGTAAAGAAGTCAAAATGGGGCCCTGGAGGAAGCCTATTCTCAAGTTTGGCTTAACAGAAAAAGGAAATTTCTATGCTGAAAGGTGGACAACGAAAGCAATGCTTTGCTGAATGGTTTACAACAAAGTCTATTAATTGCAAAATCCTAAGTGATGGGTTTTCCACCCATGCTTGTTCATTCTCTTTGATTAAAACATGATTATTTTGATATTATTCATTTCAGCGGCAACTTCATTTAAAAACAGTATGTTATTTCTTAAAATGGGACAGTTTTGCAAAAGGCTGTGCTGTTGGCGAATAGTTTTCTGCTGGCCCTGAATTGCTAAGAGTGGAGAGTCGGGGGATGAGTTAAGCTGGAGGGAAGGGAGTTAAAGAAGGTAAACCAGAGAGAGGCAAGAGCTGAGCTGGGATTCTTTAGGAGAAATGACTGAAAAGTCACTCTGAGGCCCTGTTAGTTTAATAACATAATTGTTCTACATAATTTAATATGTAAGTGTTGAGCAAATACTGATTAAAGTGTTTATGAGGGAGAAGCAGGCCTAATCGGAGGTTCTTATTTTGTGTGTTTTGACTTGTGTTTGTAATCGTCCCCATGTTGTTGTTTTGTTTGTTTTCAGCCTCCTCCAAGTAGTTTATTGGTTTCCCTTGTCCAGGGCCTCTTTCGGTAATGTTCTTTTTCTACTCGGTAGCAACAGGCATTCAGTGTTGTCCTGGTAACTGCCAACTCCTGTATTGGCATTTTTTATCTGGAGCTTGTAAAGCTAAGATTGTAGGTTAGGCTTCCTACGTGCTGGTCACCTGTGGGTCCAGGAAAACTGCCCCTGACCTTCTTAACCGGAGCATGTGTTTAGCTCACTTAAATAAATGCATGCCTCGAGCTAAAGAGGGGCTCTGGAAGAGTCTGTGGATGCTAGCCCCATGTCACTTCTGGGTATACATCCCTGGTGGTCTATAGTGCCAGTGCTTTGCGAAGGCCATGTCACTCATGATTATTTCACATCAGCTGAGTGGGCTTGTCTGTAGGGGGCATGTTCCTTAATGATTTTTTTCATGTCTTAACATAGAGTCTCTACTAACTGCTGAGATATAGAAGGAAGCAAGGAATTGTGTGAGCCATTGTAGTAAAAAAAAAAAAAAAAAAAAACACGGAGCTGTAAAAATCTACAATGTGTCTGAACCACACCATTTTGAGATCTGATACCGAGTACCAGGGCCCCCGAATCAGCGCAGGTTGGCATCTGAGCTTTGTTCCCTGGTATCAGAGGAAGGGGTCTGGAGTCCAGGCTCACATACTGCTAAGGCCTTCCAAGTCAGGGAGTGGGCATCAGGTAATGGTTTGGAAGAGGGGAGAGAAAGCTTTGCTAAATCAGGAAATAACTCTGTCCTTTAACACCATCCTGAAGAAAGAAAAGATATCTCTGAGCATCTCAGAAATTTCAGCCACCAGCAGGTGTCCACTACCAGAAGTAATGACTACAGATTCATGTAAGTGGAGACCTGCACCTACGGATTTCTTTGGCTGTCTCCACTTGGAGTTGAAGTGCCCTTGCTTAGCCTTGGTTCCAGGAGAATTCTCTCTCTCATCTGGACATGAAAGCTGAGGCTCGCAAATCACACCTAAGGATTTTCATGTTCACGGAGAGGTGGTACTCTGACCAAGTCAGACACCTGAGACAACTTCCCAGGCTTGAAATCCCTGTCTGTCCTCGGGCAAAACCCCTTAATGACACTATTAGTCAAAACTAATGTTCTCACAAAGGGAACGAAAAACAGGGACCCATTGACCTGAGGTTGGCATAATACCAGAACTCTAAATGGAGGTCTGTGGCATTTAACCTGAGTGTCATGTCTTAATTTTTGGCAAGTGTAAACTCAGTAATGAGAAAAGATTGTGGAGACTTTCGCCTACAAAGAAAAGCATACCAAAATAGAGATTTTTTACTTTCAATTTAGAAAAAATGCTTAAAATACAAAATTGCAAAAACAACTTTTTCACACCAGAAGACAGAAATAACACATATTGTAAGGAGCACAGGAAAAAAAAATTCATGTAGAAAAAGTTAAAAACAGCCAGTATGTATTTAAGCGTTCTTTATTATGCAGCCATCTCATAGAACCTGCCTGAGATACCATTTTCGTGAGCGTGAGCGTGTGTGTGTGTGTGTGTGTGTATGTGTATCTTCCTTGAGCGAAAGTGGGAAAAGATGGAACAGGGGCAGTGATTTCTTTGTGCTGATAAGCTAAGACCTTAGTCCGTATGGTCTGGTCTCTGAGGCTGATCTCAGCAATTCCTCCCCGCTCCCTGCACTCACCCCTGCCTCCTCCCCAATTCCCGCAGTGAGGCCAGTGTCAGATTCTTCTAGAAGATGGTCTTTATCTAGTCTTTCCTCTGCTTAAAGCTGTTTAGTGTCTCCCTAGCACCCTTAGGATAAACCGCAAACTCCTGTGATGTAGGAGCAAGTTCAGGGAGGTGGGCGGAAGGCAGAGCTTACTGCTGGGAGCCCTGGAGCTACCTTCCTGGTCCAGGATTCTGCCTCAGCCAAAGCTTACCAGTTGAGAACCCTTAGGCAAGTTATTTATCTCTCTGGGCTTTAGCTTCCTTATCTGCAAAATGAGGATGATAATGGGATCTTCACAGGGTTGTTGAGAGGATTAAACGAGTTCTGACACATACTCAACACCCAATATTCACTATTACTGTGATTATTTGCATTCTGCTCTCAGTTTTCTTCTGCCCCTATTCCCTTAGTCACAGCAAACTATTTGCACGTCTCTTCCCTACCCCCAATGGACCGTATTTCTTTCTGTCTCTAGTTCTTGTGAGCTTCTTCCTCTGCCTAGAATGTCATCCTGCACATTCACCCACCCACTGTACCCTCTGCATTTGTCTTCTGTATCCTCCAACTAATTCTTCCTTAACCTTCCAAGTTCAGCTCAGGTCCAGGCTCCTTCGCTCTGAGCAGCCTACCCAGATATCACTGTCTTATAGGCTCTTACAGTGCCAGTTCATCTTTTTATCCTACCATTTATCGCACAGTATGATAATGGTCTGTTTACTTGTAGGTCTTTCCCAATAGACAATTCCTCACTTCCCTGACCTTCATGAAAAAGGGATCCTATCTTGATCATTTGTATATTTACTACCTATATACTGTGTCCTCATGAATGCTGGATGCATAAATGGATGAGGGGATGGATGGATCCCTGGGTGAGGGAAGGCAATTTGAAAGATATTACCAAACTAGAGTGTGTCTAATGGGGTTGCAATGGTTGGGGACCTGGAAACCTGAACTGAGAAATGAGTTACTCAGTGAAAGAAGACATGGCTAGGAGAGGGTTTGAATTAGCTGTCTTTGGATATATAAAAGGCTGAAATGTGGAACGGTACATTTACTTACTCTGCATTATTTAAAATGGTCATACAATGCCCAAGACTGGGATGAATGATATAGGCCAGTTCCAGCTCAAAATAAGGGATATCATTTTAATAAAGAGGAATTCTCCACTGTCTAGGTTACAGCAAAACTCAGTACAGGAAGAGAGGCTTGGCTGAATGACCTCTGAATTCCGCTGTGTGCCACGGTTTGTGTTCTTCCTGTCAGTGGATGGGTTCATCTCCCACATGTTTCATCTGCCTTTTTGACTGTCGTTGCTTAGCGGGCTGCCAGGCTCCAACTCTTGTCTAGTTCTTTGACCCTTTGCAGCTGGTGCACCCTTATTTTCCAACAAATGCCCTTCTAGCTCACAGAATATCAGTGGTTGGAAGGATCATGAGGTACCTTCATTCTAGTTCGAACAACCATCTGAAACTTTGATTTCCTTTATAACGCCCTTCACAGTGCTAGGTTTGCGACTTCTTGTAGACATCCAGGTAGAGATGGTGAAAAAGCAGGGAGATACATGGGTCTTGTTTTAGTCAGTGTTCTCCAGAGAAGCAGAACCAATAGGTTACACGTGCATGTATGTATATGTGTGTATGTATTTATTGTAATGAATTGGCAAGTCTGAATCTGCAGGGCAGGCTGGCAGGCTGCAGGCCCAGGGAAGAGTTGATGTTGCAATTTTGAGTCCCAAAGGACACCGGAGACCGCCAAAGACAGAATTTCTTTCTCAGGGGCTTTCGGTCTTTTCTCTTAAGGCTTCAGCTGGTTGGATGAGGTTCCCCCACATTATAGAGGATCATCTGCTTTACTCAAAGTCTACCGATTGACCCTGGGATAGAAGCCAGAGTATCTTTTATTAACATAACCTAATCTGAAAGGTGAGATGTCATCACCTCTGCCATGATTCTTGTCTCCTCTTCTGTCAGTCATACAGACCGATCCTGGTAGAGTGTGAGAGGGGACTACACACGGGTCCTCGAAGGCCATGTTGGAGACTGGCCATCACAACTTCTGCATATTCGTGGATACCGGGCTGAGATAGAAAACGTATTGTTTAATGTGGGTCATGCAAAAAGGTGTTTAAGAAACACCACTCTGTAGTGCCTAATGGTATGCACCATTAGGCAGGAGGTGCGCGTTAGCTGGCAGAGGCCAGTTTAAGAAGCTCTGCTGTCGATACGCCCTACACCCATGGCTAATTACTGGTGACTAAGATCACGAATACGAACGCTAATTACCGGTGACTAAGATCACGAATATGAACGCTAATTACCGGCGACTAAGATCATGAATACGAACGCTAATGATTTTTACAATAGAATTGAAGTCTCATTGAGCCATGGGGGACTGTTTGACCCTAAATATATTGAGCCTGTACGTTTGTGTTTTCGTGGTACATCTGTCTGATTTCTCTAATGCTGCATCTTTTTTTTTTTTTTTTTAACCTGTCATCTGCCAAGTGTATCTGCTGTTGTTGGGTTCTCGTTTCAAACTTGTGGCCACGTTTTATGCATAACTGTGTGGGCTTGATTGAGTTTTCTTGTAGAATGCAATACATACGCCGTGACAGCAGGTACGCTTTCTGCCTTTATGCTTGTCTGTTGTTTATTCCTACCTGCTCATGAGTGTGATCTGGGTAATGAGTTTGTGGGAAATTCTACCTGTGGATAAATGGGGTACAATTAAACTTTTATATTTTGTGAATAGGGATTATTGTATACATAAAACTGTGCCCTATTTAAAGCAATCTTGTAGAATAATTACAGACATGATTTGTAACATAATTTGATATACCCTGCTGTGAAAAACAAATCTGTTTTAGCCCTCCTAGGCGATAGTTTTTGTTTTTCCTAGTGTTAGTGACTAGAAAAGAACAAATTATCCTTGAAGTGCTAATAGATCCTAAGCAGGGTAGAAGTCTCTAGTTAAACAGCTAAAAGACGGTAGAAAGTGCAATGCGAAGTGAAAACATATGGTCACTGGCTCTTAACTGACAATTGTGAGAGTTTTGGAATGGAGTGGTTTCTTGATGCAAAGCAAGGGCTGCCAATTCATTGGAAAGGAACCGTTCTACGAGACAGTCCTGGTGTGGTGTCGGTGTTCGAGCTTCAACATGCTTCTACTGCTTGTCTGCCCTGCAGCCACAGGTCTTTTCTGGCTTAAGATTTTGTATCTCCATCTACCAGTCACAGCAGAGGATTGGAGTTCTTGTTGTTCTCAGTGGCCTCCCAGGTTCTTTTGTTCTCGAAGAAGAGCTCCCAGAATGCAGGGCTTACTGCAATTTTTTACTTATACATCAGTCGCACCCCTGAGCCGTCAAATCCCACAAGCAGGGACTGTCCATCTCCGTACCCGACAGCGTCTGGCTCCTGGTAGAGGCTCGATATATATAAAGAAATTAAATTCTTTATTCTCTTGAATGGATTTATGTGCAGAAGAACAAGGTTTATAGTACAATATACATATGATACTACTGTTTTTGGTGTTTCTATTAAATGTAGTAAATTTTGATTTCCTTGAATTATGTGAAATTTAAAATACTGGAGACTGCTTGTAATGTAATTCCCATTTCTTGAAGTAAGATCTCTTTTTTTTTTTTCCTTTGGAGCCTGTATCATTTTTGGTGACATTCAGTGGGGGAGAGATTTAATTTTGAAATCGCAGATGTGGACCCTTGACAGCTTGAATGTGCAGGTTGAGAACTGTTGAACAAGAGAACTTCGAAGGTCCCTTTGCGTTCAAGCCTATACATGTCCCCGAAGACCAGGCAACCCTGTCAGTCAGCTGTATGAAGTGATTTCCTCTCTGTCCAGGTGCTATCTGGGCAGTGGGCTGTTAACACATTTGCTGTAGGCCTGGCCCACTGACTTGGCTTTGGTGTACCTGTGAAAACCAAAAGCAAGTTTTGGCATGGTGGTTTATGATGAATAGGCCAGGTGCTTTTGTATGTATTAGTTCTCTGTCTTGCAGGCTATTTTGATTTTTCCTTGCTTCTGCTGCACCGATTAGCCTCATGGGATGCCCTGTCTAGTTCTGGCGAGACCTTAGATTAGTTCAGCCATCTAGGTGAAAGAGATGCCCAAGGAGAGACTTAGAAATTTCGCTAGTAATCAGTGAGCATAGGAGAGTGAGCAAAGACTTGGAGACCTTGTTTTAAAACCCTAGAGCTCTGCTTACATCTTGGACAATCAAGTAGGGAATAAATACCAAATGCCCATTGTTATCATGGCTTCTGTGTATAATTAGTATGAAAATAAAACTGAGAAGGGAAAGGGTACAAATTAGGGAGAATGACACTAGTATTGGATTTATTTTAAACATATGTTATTAAGTCTCCTTTTTAGATAAAATGACTATTGTTTTCTGCATCCCAGTTGTGGTAAAAAGTCTCTAGTTTTCAGTGTAGAAAGGGGGGAAAGGCTGTGTACACACTTTTTAAGCTGGTTGGCCTTGGCTTACTAATAATGGCAGAGCCAAATGCTCAACTATTCCAAGAGGGGAAACCAGATCATTGAGAAGGCATCACGGGATGGCAATTTTTCAAACCGTAATGAACAGATTCGTCAAACACATCATGAATAGTCACTCACTGTAATGTATTCATAAGTGACATGCTGTAGGGTGGAATGAGTTTTTAATAAGATGACTGACTGGTAATATATAACATGCAGAGAAGACATTATTCAGCTTCGAAGATTGTGTTAATGATAGCCTTAACATTTGCTTTGTGTTAAATTCTTGTGACCTGGTGGCATTTTGGGGTAAGTATTGACTTGTTTAATTACCCAGCTCCCAAACCCCAACCATTTGAGGCCTGGCCTAATTTCTTTTCGTTCCTGAAGCTCTGGCTATCTTGGGTCCAATTTACTTCATCCACAGATGCTGAGGCCCATGTATCTCTGTAATCTTTCCGGGGTTTGGGGGTGGGGCAAAAGTCACATATCCTTGTTCTCTATTTGGAGATGATTTGTAGTGTGGTTGTCAAGGGCAACCTGGGCAGAAAGCTCAGCAGGGCCCTGTCTGTGTTTCCCTTAGGGATGTAGATTTTTCTCCTCCTTGTCTTGCTGATTTCGGTTGCCCTCTGGGCATCACTGCTGCAAGTTCTGCTTGGAAGACAGCAGATAATATTTATCACCATCTCCTCTGGCTCTGGACCCAGCTCCCCTTCCTGTCAGTAACCAACCCGAGTGGCGTTCTGTGGGTGTGATTGCCAGTTGGCTTGCAGCATGAGGAGCCTTACAGTACTGTGGAATTGACATGTTGCCTGGGAAGTACCTCCCACCCTAGGCTGGCCAACTTCTACTCAGTCTTCAAAACCCAGCCAGAGCATCACCACCTCTGGGAAGCCCTTCCTGCATGCCTTCCCTGCCCTACCCCCATGCTGGTGCAATGTAAACACCCTTCTCATGAGCTCTCACAGCATCCCATGCTTACCTCTTACTTGGCATTTGTCACTTTGTTCTGAATTCCTTGTATCACTTACATTTCTTTTCCACTAGACTGAACCCTGGAGGACTACACTCTGCTTTATTCCATTTGATTTACCCAGGATCTAGTACAGTGCCTAGCATAGAGTAGACACACTATTAAATAAGCAAATATCTCTCCCATTCTTATTCTCTCCCCCCAGCTCTGCCCTTTCCAGATGCCTCCGGTCTCTGGCACATACATCTGTCCTTATCCCCTCCCCCTTTCACCCTTTTTCCCCAACACCTCATTGGCCACCTTTCACTTATGCATTACAGATTGGCCACCTTTCATCTATGCATTGGAGATTGGCCACCTTTCATCTATGCATTGGAAACCACTCAAGGTATTTTGAGTGGAATGGGTTAAATAGGGGGAACCAGAGGCACCCACAGTTGGGGGCTGATGGGTGAGATTAGGAAGCTATTGGAAGCTGCTGCTGCTGACCCAGGCGGCCTGCAGCACCCAAGTGGTGTCTTGAGAGGCCCCCACTCCAGGAGCAGCTTGCGAAACCTGCATCTGCTGATGCCCACGGGCCCGTCCCCAGCTGCTCCCAGAGGAAAATTGGCCATCCTTGCCCTTTGTCTCATGAGAGTGCCTCTCATCGGTGGAACTTAATCAGAAATCAGCTGAAAAGGGACTCTGGGAAGTGTTGTGCATCCTGCACCCCTCAGGTGCAGACCAGTGCCTAGGAGGATGGACTATCCACAAAAAATACTTGGCACATTTAGTGTGCTGCCTTGCTTGATCTGAGATCTTCTTGGTGAGCTGCCAGAAACCACTTTTTTTTTTTTTTTTTTAACAACACTCTGCCTACCTTATTAGCAGGTACTTTAATTTTATTAATATGAGGGAACCATATCCATAGTCCTATCCCAGCAATTAACATCCACTGTAGCTCTATTTTAGGTCCCCCAAAACACTGCATTCTCCTTAAGAATTAAAAAAAAAATCTTTCCTATCCTAGAAATTTTAAACATAATCTTTTGACCAGCATGTCTCTCTTTATTTATAATACATAAGTCATTTGAAAATCTCTGAATTTTTAGTGAGGTTATCTGAGTTCAAGTTGAAGTTGGGTCACTTGTTAGCTATGTAATTGTAGGCAAATCATTTAATCTTCATTCATTCATTCACATATTTATGGAGCCTATAGTAAGTGCTGTGGGCCAGGCCCTGTTAGGTACCATAAGCTGTCACATGGGTATAGTATACTAGCCCTGTTTTCCTTATTTTATTATGAGAGAAATGTTTGAGACAGTGCTTCATAAATTTAAAGTTCCATTGAAACATTATTTTAGTGGACAATAACATGTGAATTCATATTTTAATAGAATTGCTTCTTTAACATAATTTATTATAGCTGTATCAGCAAAGTGGCATCCTGGTCATATCAAGGGCAACATCTGGGGTGAATCAGCCTCAACGATTTTTTCCTTTCTTCCCTGCTGTCCCTATACTCAAGATTTAATCCCGAGAACTAGTGTCCATCGGCTCAGCCTGACTGCCTCGCCCATGCTCTTAGCGAAGGCAGGGATGAGGTTTAATTGTTCTATTAAAACTGGACACATGGGAGAGATGTACATCCTCGCAGGAGGTCAGGCCTCCCCTCCAAGCAAGCAGGCAAGCAAATAAGCAAAAACGGCAAATGCCCGCCGTGTAACCCTTATCCAGTTTTCCCTCCGCTGATGACTTTGCTTCATACTCTGTTAAAAAATCTCCCTCCACCAGATGGCTGGCATCTGCATTCATCTCTGTACCTGCCACCCATCAATGGGAGATTTGCCCCCGAATGAACACAAAATAACCTTGTTGTCTCATCTCGCTTCAGCTACTACACTTCCTCTTCCCCTTTGGTGCCAAACCCCTCGTCAAGAGCTGCCTGCACCTAGTGGTGTCTCCACTTCCTCTCCTTCCCATCCGCTCTGCGCTTGGCTCTCGTCTGCCTTCCGTTCCCACTGCCCAGTGAGACCGCACTCATCACAGTTGCCAGTGACCCTCACGGTGGTACGTGTGTCCAACTGACGTTTGTACGTAAAGAGATAAAAAGCAGGATGATCTTAAACCCTTACCCACGCACAAAAATTAACTCAAAATGAAGCAGACTTTAAATGTATGAGCTCAACTATAAAACTTTTAGGAGAAAACATGGCAAGATTCTTCAAGATCTTGACGTAGGCAAAGAGGTCTTTGATACAACACCAAGAACATGATCTATAATAGAAAAAAATTGACCAAATGGACTGTTCACAATTCAAAACTTTTGTGCTTCAAAAGAGGCTTTAAGAAAATAAAAAAAACAAGCTATAGACTGAGAGAAAAATATCTGCAAGTCACATGTCTGATAAAGGACTTGTTTCCGGAATATTCACAAGGAGAAGAACTGAATTTTCTTGTTCACTGTTGTATCCTAAGTCTGTGCTGTAGTATCTGGCATCTAGAAGGTGCTCAGTAAATATTTGTTGGATAAATGAAGGAATATAGCATCAGTGCAGCTTGGAGAAGAGTCTGTTAGGAACCTAGTGAAGTCTGAGGAGGAGAGAAGAAAATTCTGAACGTACGAAGAATGTTTATGAAGCACTTGTACCCATTACATTTGTTCTTTCTTTTGCTATCGGTATCATTATCTCCACGCCACAGTTAAGAAAACTGCGCCATGGAAGGATTAATTTTTTTGCTCAAGGTCAAATTCTGTTAAGTGGTAGAACCAGAGCCCAGACCTTGAATTTCCAATTCCACATCCAGTGTGTCATGGTTTCTGCTGTCATCTGGGAAATCTCTTCACCCCTGAGCCCTTTAGTCCTGGCGCTGGTGCCTTCTCACCTTTTCTTTCCCCAACCATAGGAAACGTTCAGATCTCCAGGCTTTTGGGTTGTTTTTGCAGAATCTCCTTCCAGATAATCTGATGGCAGACACACTCGTCTCATCTGTGAGGACTGTGTCATGTGAAAACCCGGCACAATTTCACTATGTTTGCCTCTCGGAGTTTGCCCTCTCAGGGCTGCAATGCTCATTTTCTGCTTTCCCATGAGACTGTGGTGTTTCACCCAGGGTGGTTTGACTGCCAGCTGGGATCATCCCAGACTGAGTTCGCTTCCACTTTTCACTGTTTTCCCAGCATAGCTTTTTATTCTTGACTGAGAGCAGACTCTGAACCTCAGACTGATACGCAGGTTCATGGATGGAGCTGAAGATGGCACAATATGGTGCCAGTTACTATACGATGTCATCTGAGAGCCTGTTCAAAGCAAGCGTCCCAGGCATTCTTAGAAAATAAAGTCATTGATTGACACTGAGATGGGGGCAGCATTGGGATGCTTTGAACAGAGAACTGGGGTCTGGGGGACCTGGTCTGTCAGCCTCTGCTCTGCTACCAGTTATTTCTCAATTATTTCATGTCCCTTATCCTCTGTTTCCCAATTAGCCATGAGAAGGTTACAGCAGATCAATTTTAGGTCTTCTCTGCACTCTGAAATTAGGTAAGCCAGCCAGAACTAATCAGGGCTTCTTGAGTCTAGGTATAATCTTTATTGTCCTCATGATTTGATTTAATGTTTACTGCCACCTCTGTAAGTCCATTTTCAAACTGCTCAGGCAGGAATGTGAAAGCTAAACTTTGGAAGCCTGCTAAAGGGATGAACAAGTCTAGAGATAAAAGGCTGAAGTTTGTAAATTGAACAGGAAGAGGCAGGGATTGAGAGCTACATGTTGGTACGTTGTATAAATACTGCCCTGTATGTGTCATGCTAAGTGGACATAACAACAGTGGTTCCAAAACGTGTCTCGCTGGTTGTATGGTATTTGCAACTTTTGGCCACAGTCTGTTGCTGTTTTTATCCCTAGTTCCCGGTCAGCCAAGATCAGCCTGGAGGAAGGACAGGACCCTGAGTAGCAGGCAGCCTGGTAGAGCCGAACAAGTTCTGGAACCAGCCGTGGGTTCTAGTCCAAGTTCTGCCATGGACGTGCTGTGTGGGTTTCTCTGTCAAAGGTGGTGGTGGTGGTGGTGGTGGGGTGTTTCTAAGCGAGATGATACATAAACCTCTGTGCTCTGTGTGTAAGTATATGGGCAGTACCACTTTGTCAGGCTGAACAAGCCTAATTTTTATGCTGAACAAGCCTAATTTTTATGCACTGTGAGGCTCTAATGAGTACAGCCGTCATAATCGTAATAAATAAACCATTAGGGCTGCAATGGAAGCATTAGCCCAGGCACAGCCTGCTAGTTTGTTGATGGTGATCAGATGAGAGCTGCTGCTATGGGAGTGAGCGTTCATACTTGGAGATGCTTCCTGAAAGTGCCTGAGACACAGACTTGGAAGCCTGAGGCTAGAGTCTTAAAGGTCAGCCATTCCAGCTCTCTGTCTGATGGTTTAATTTCCTCTAAGCACCCTTTTTACCCACAATTGAACTCATCTAGTGATGGAAGGTCACTACCTTGCTAGGATATTGAAGCTCGTTAGAAAGTTCCTTTTTACGTCCAGCTGAAATCCCCCTCCCCATTGCTGCTATCCGTTGATGTTCAGACAACAAAAAATTCCATCACACACAAGATTTCCTATTTTTAATTTCTTAGAGAAACCAAGAATATAAGCACAGGATTTGTGTTCTTAATGTCTCCTTGTAAGGAAAGCCTGGTTTACTATGGGCTGGTAGCTGTGAGATTATTTTCTTAAAAGGTGATGGTAACTGTGATACAGTTTGATAAGTATCTTATTTCAGAAGAGAAACCCCATTTCTGTCTGTGGGTATTTATTTTATGCACTTACATATGATAATGGGTGTCTTAAATAACTGCTTTAGAGCCTATTAATCTATCTGTGGCACACTACGCTGAGGCATTAGTGCCTTATTGCAGCGTATCATTCACACGCTGATGCACTCAGCAGATATTTATTGAGGATCTGCTTGGTAGCAGGCTCTGGCTCTTGCCTTTATAGGGTTTGTGGTCCATTGAGGGACAGCATATTTGATATCGATTTTATTGTATTGAAATTCTTGTTGGCTTTGCCATCTCTTTGCTAGGCTCTGTCCTTGAGCAGCGGCTGTGTGCTGTGCATTCCTGAATTCCCAGCACATAAAAGGAACATGGTAAATATTTGTTAAATGAGTGGTTTGAATACATGAAGGAACACAGACTTTGGTGTCTGATACTCTGAGCTAGATCCTGACTCAGCAGTTACTAGCTACTAGACTAAGAATAAAGACGTGAGGCTTTATAAAATAGGGACTCACTTTACGGGGTTGTTGTGAGAATTAAAATAGATAAGAGTGCCTAGCACAATGCATGGCATAAAGTTCTTAAAAAAAAAAACAAAAACCAAAACCTATTATTCCCTTCCTGCTGTAGCTCCTTAAGGTGCCTTTCCCATCTACATAAGGAACCTAAATGAGAAGATATTTCTAGAGTTCATTGGTTTGCTAGTGTTTTGTAATTAACAATGGCCTCTCAGGGGAGTTCCTGCTCTGGAACCCTTTGGAAGGAGCCTCA
Source organism: Indri indri (assembly GCA_004363605.1). Classification (NCBI taxonomy): domain Eukaryota; kingdom Metazoa; phylum Chordata; class Mammalia; order Primates; family Indriidae; genus Indri; species Indri indri. Next base: position 25,914 of record RJWJ010015771.1, read on the forward strand.
ATCACCTTTCCCATGGTCAAGAGGAAATTCCTACTGCATATTTCAAAATTGCTGAGAGGGTAAATTTCAACTGTCCTCATCACAAAAAATGTCAAGTATTTGACGTAATGGCCATGTTAATTAGCTTGATTTAATCATTCCATATTATATTAAAGAATCATCACTTTGTACCCCATAAATATATAGCTATAATTTGTCAATAAGTGATGATGATAATAATAGTGATAAAAGAATGAACTCATGATTCTAAGGAAGCTATAAAAGCCCACAAATTCAAATAACCGTAACATGAGGCTAGACCTCTGGTGGGGAGACCACAGGTGGCTTTTGGACACAATCATTTTCTCATATGATCCCTAAAATTATCATTAAGGCAATGACGAAATAACAGCATTATTTTTTCAGAATAACTCATGCAAATTTATATAACAGTTCATAGTTATAAATGTGTTTTGTTTATTTCTTTCTAATGGGAGCGGGATAATAGGTTTGTAAATTCTTCAGGCCAAATCTTTAGCATCATGTTAATGCTTAGCCTGACTTCTTGGTGAACAGGTTGGTGAGATTAAGATAACAGCTCTTACAAAGAACAGCCTTATGGACCACCTCATTCTCTCACTAGTATGATATCGTCATTGGTTTTTAGTTTTGATTTTCATTTCATATATGCTTATTCACAGATCAAAAACGAAATATGAGGAAAAATTAGAGTGATAGAAATTAGATTCTGATTTTAGCATACACTGTTAATTTCTCTCTATAAAAAGCATGAACTTTTTATGGCTTTCCATTTGCAGGGAGTGTGCTGTTTCATTTTTTATTAAAGTTGAAATAATCATAGCTCACAGAAATATTAGAAGCACAGTACACATAACTTTTTCCCCCTGAATTATTTGAGATTAGGTTGTGGACATGATACTTCCGCACCCCCAAATACTGCAGTGTGTGTTTCTAAGGACGTTCTCCTACATAACTGCAATATACAGGTTGAGTAGCCCTTATTTGAAATGCTAAGGACCAGAAGTTGTTTTGGATTTGGATTATTTCAAATTTCGGAATATTTGCATTATACTGGTTGAGCATTCGAATATCTGAAATGCTTCAATGAACATTTCCTTTGAGTGTCATGTCAGTGCTCAAAGAGTTTTTAATTTTGAAGCATTTTGGATTTGAGATTTTTGGATTTAGGATGTTCAACCCATAATAACCAATATCAGGAAGTTAATGTTCTTGCATTACTACCATGTATTCCTCAAAACCAGGGCCCTGTTTCCTTGGGCATCTTCTAGCTAATGTGGAATATCTGGGTTTAGATGCTGGCTTTACCCCTGTGTGGTCACTTTACTTCTCTGTGCCTCTGTTTCTTCCTCTGCAAAGTGGGCATAATAATAGTGCCTGCCTCAAAGCATTGTTGCGAAGATACTGTGTAGAGTAGGAGAGTGCTTAGCACATGTTGAGCACCGTGTGTGTGTTGGCTTTGGTTATTAACGTTTTCCTTCTCCACTCTGTGTGCTGTACTGTCTGCATGGCAAGAAACTATAACCCTTTACTCTCCTTAGAAAGCCTCGCCTTTCTTTCCCACATGATCCAAGGAAGGTGATAGGCAGCATTAAATTAAAGCTCATGTGTATCCTACCCGTATTTCGCAGTCATTGCGAAGTCTCTTACACTTAGAGGCAATAAAAAACACCTCCTCTATGACCCGCCTCGGGAGCTAGAATATTAGTTCTTAGACTGATACCCTCATACCTTCATGTGTGGGGTGGCTACACAAAATTGCCATTGGGAAGTATCTCCAAAGCCCTAAATGTGCTTTGCAATGGAAATCTGTCAGGGTATGCTGTAAGAATGGATAATTTCCTGGCTATTAGTCAAATACAGAAGACAAAGTTTGCCTCGCAGAGATTGTTATATTTCATAATGTGATGTGATTTTGAATACGTTTAATTTCTAAACATTTAATAGATGGTATGGTAATGCTTAGTATCCAATAGGTGGACCACATGTTACAGGTGGAGGAGGAGAACACAGAGGGCTTTAGTTGGCCGGCAGCCCTTTCTATGGGGCAGGGCACCAAGAGATGGAAAGAAATTAATTTACTCATCATTCCTGGGAGGTCATGGCTGGGTCTCTAGAGAATGATGCTGTTGATATGAGTTGGGTGAACCTTATTTTTAAAAACTTACAGCCATCTAGACACAAAAGGATAACTATTGTATGATCCCATTTGTATGAGCTACCAACAGTTGCCAAATTCCTAGAGACAGAAAGTGGAATAGTGGTCACTAGGGCAAACACGGGGGTAAGGAAAAGGGGGAGTTGGTGTTTCCTGGGTAGAGTTTCAGTTTGGGAAGATGAAAAAGTTCTGCAGATGGATGATGGTGATAGTTGCATAACAATGTGAATATACTTAATGCCATTGATCTATCTGTCCACTTAAAAATGGTTAAAATGGGCCAGGCACAGTGGCTCACATCTGTAATGCCAGCACTCTGGGAGGCTGAGGGGGGAAGATCACTTGAGCTCAGGAGTTCAAGACCAGCCTGAGCAAGAGTGAGACCCTGTGTCTATAAAAAAAACAGAAAACAATAGCCAGGCACGGTGGTGTGCACCTGTAATCTCAGTGGCTTGGGAGGCTGAGGCAGGAGGATCGCAGGAGCCCAGGAGTTTGAGGTTGCAGTGAGCTATGATGACATTACTTCATTCTATTATTTTTTGCTTTCCGTGCATGAGTTATATGCAACTTGAAAAATAGTTCACGTGGCTCCGAAGGCAGAGACGTGTAAGTTACATATGCTTCATGAGGCCCCAGGCTCAAAACTAATGTGAGTTAAATACAACTCACATAGCAGTTAGTGTGTTATACTCTTCTCCCTCCGAATGAGCTTGTATGTCACTGGGTGCTTGAAGCCCCCCACTTGTCCCAGCCCCAGATTCCCTCCACCACCGATCACTCGCGCATGGGGAGAAAGAGTCTGCAATACAGCCCGTGTCACCGTCCCTCACTCCTGTAGGTAGACGGTGGCTACAGGTGAAGCTGGGCATGCACTGCCGCGTGGTACCAAGATGGCTGTTGGGAACGGGGCAGGCAGGCTGGGGCCCTCCCTGCTAGTCACCAGGACCCACTTCCCAGCCCTCCCAGCCCACTGTGCTTGGCTTCTAGGCTCTCTGTGAGGACTCCGTGGAACAACTTGGCCTCCTGCTCTCCTGTGTCCTGAGCTCTGTCCCGTCCCTCAGGGGTCCCTGCTACCCCTCACCCCCATCCCCACCGCTTTCCAGCTGCCCTGCCTGTGCCCTGGAGTAAGCGGTCTCTCTGGGCTGCATGTTCTTTTTATGTGGCTTGCTTCTCCCACCGAGTTATTGGGACTGGACATTCCATTAAAACAACTTTTAAAAATAGGAGGGAAGGAGATTGTGATTTATTGAGCAGTGACTGTGTACCGGGTCCCGTGCTAAGCCTTGTTTCTATATCGTATCACTGAGTTCTCCTAACTCCCCTTGATTAAGGGCTCTCCACTTTCCCAGTGAAGAGCTGAAAGCTAGAGAAGTTATAACTTCCTGGAGCCTGGCTGGCGCTAAGACCGAGGAGGCAGGTGGCGCCAGTGGAGTAGGTGTGCGTGGGGGAGCAGAGCCAGGTGGGCTTGCTTGGAGCAGGGCAGCCACGCCAGGAGAAGCAGAAATCAGGTGGGAGCAGGAAGGCGTCGTGTTTAAAACGAACAGCCATTTTCATCAGTGCCAATGAGAGGCAGTGAGAGCCCAAGGTTTTAGCGGGGTGCTCGGGAAGAGCAAGCAGTTCATGCATTTTAGGGCTCCCAGCTTTGACCTCTACTGGCTTTGAGCTCTGTGCAAGTCACGTCGCCTCTCTGAACTTTAGTTCCATCACCAGTAAGTGGGGATACCAATTTACTGGCTATGTATATGAGCAGCAAACATAGTACTTGCCACATGCTAAATGCTAAATAATAACTTTTATTAATACTATTTAAACTTTTCATTACTCTTTCAGTATCTTCTTCCTCCTGCCCTCCCACCCCCTGGTACACTGAGGGTCTCTGTGATTCCTTCCACATCTGTTTTGTCCTGTGATTTCTGGAATAGTCTATTGCTTTCTGTAGCTGATGTAATTGAAAAGGCTCAGTAAGCTTTGGATGAGTGAAGGAAGCTGAAATCTTTGTTTTATTAATAATCTGTATATGATTCTTCCATATTGTAGATCTGGCAAACTTAGGCTTTCTATCTGTGGGATGGATATTTATCTATGTCGCTAAGCAAAGTAACCTTGGTTCTGGTTGAGAGGAGGGGTCATTTCTATTTTTTTAAATCAGTGTTAAATATAATTATAGGGAGAACTTAGCATCTTATCAAGGTCAGTGTAAAATCAAATGAACCAAATCAGCTCTCCGTACAGTTAGATCTCCCTTTCGAGAACAGCTTTGTGCAGAAGACTTATGAATAAATGGAATTCATATATCTTGAATCCCATTTTCCCTGAATTATGTAATTATTTCAGCTAAGTGATGCAATAAATGAGGTACCCCATATTTTGGCTTTAAGTTTTTCTATTCTCACCTACCCTGTGTCCATGACCTGTAAACAGATGCTTAAGTACTTAAAAGAATCTGGTCATTCAAAGGTATCCCAGAAGGAATCCTAATGTCAGCAGTCACTGTCATCTATCGGGTGGGGTGAGGTACCAGACATGCAGGGCTGCTCCAGGGAGGGGGCAGGGGTACAGCTAGAAGCTGGGGACCATCTGCTAGGGCCTGGGCAGTTGGACCCCTCTGTAGGGTGAATTCCTGTGCCTGTTGCCCCTCGTCTGAAGGGACAGAATTAACTCAGGCTTTGCTCAGGCAGACTGCCACCCAAGAGGTGAGTCTGGTGGGTGGGACACAGTAGCCACCCTTTAGGTGTGAGGGGTGTGCTTATGCCTGGTGGACAGCAGCACTGTGATTCTGGCCACCCAGTCTTTTCACTCGCAGCCAGACCCGAGGGAGACAAGGGCACTGGCTAGGTGGTCAGAGGTTCAAGGAGAATAAGCATGCTAATTAGGGAAACCAAGGCAGTGCCATTCATATGGACTAAGCCAGTGTGGTGGTGTCAGGGGAAGGCTGTGACTTAAAGGGTCCACAGTGGCCTGAGGCTTACAGAATTTAGGTGTGAGGCTGAGCACAGTGGCGGGCTTGCCAGCTAGTGTGTGGAGCTGTAGCTCTTCTCACTTCTCTGCTCAGGGCAGACCCAGGTATGGGGCAGGTGGAAAGCTCCAGGGACTATAACCAGGTGGGGCTTGGAAGACCAGAGATGACACCCCCCTTTCCCCTTTGGCTAGTGTGGTTTTGTGCTTTGAACCTATTTCATTTATTTTTCAATAATTAAACATCTGAGACACCAGTATTACAAAAGGACTCACCTATTAGGAAAGTCGGAGGTACCTGGGTGATCCACCCTCAGGGCCTTTATTTCTAGAGAGAGCACGCTTATGCTTGCAGAGACACTTTTGGTACCAAAGTGTTTCTGCATCAGCATCACCTGGAGGGCTTGTTAAATCTGACTGCTGGGCCCACCCCCAGAATTTCTGCGTCTGTATGTCTGAGGTGGGATCTAAGAATTTGCATTTCCAGCAAATTCCCAGGCGACGCCCCTGCTGACACTGTCATAGAGTAATCGATTTATTCATTGTGCTGTTTGTATAAGTTATATATATTTTTGTCAAGTGCACCATTAGTGTAAATATCTTTTATTAATATGCTTATCTATGTTTCCTCTGAACAGGTATTTTGACGTCGGACTGCATAATTTCTTAATCAGGTAAGCCAATAATTTTTGTTTTAGATAACATTAAATAGCATAGTTATTATATTATGAAAGACTGAAATGGAAAATAAATCCTTAAGTATCTTGACAAATAATGGCAATTGTATACTTGTCAAAAAAACATTGTTAATGCTATGGATATTTGAGTCTCCCAGAATCATACATGATTAAATAATTAAGGAAATCAATGTGTAAAGGGGTTTATATCTGAAGTGATGGTTACCCAGCATCTTGGACTAGCTTAATTCCAACTACTAGGCTGCTGGAAAAATTGTTAATAACAGAAAAATGAAGAGTGCCAGCTTGTATTCAGACATTAAACAACTCACTTAGCCAATTTTCCTTCCATTGAATTTAATCTTTTTAAACCTCATCTACTGGTTGTTTTACGGTCACGAAGATACAGCCTTGTTCCTAATTGAAAGAGATTGCAGATGGCAGTTTATATCCTAGTTTACTGGTGATTTTTACCAGAGTTGGCTTATGGGGCATATTAATTTTAAATAGCTATTAAATCAAGCAGAGATTAAGTGGAAATATACCAGAATATTAATAGTGTTTGTAAGAAAATATGCATGATATTTTTTCTACTATCAACTTTGCTGTATTTTCTAAATTTTTTATAATTAGCGTATATTATTCTAATGGTGAAAAATGATCATTACAATGCCTGTCAAAAATATTGAGGGAAGCAGAAATGGTTGCTGAAAGACTATAAACCAGAGATTATGAGGAAACCAGAAATCATGGAGAGTGATTTTCTTCCTGCAAATATGTGGCTCTAAATGCTAATTAATTCTAACAGTCTGCTAATAAGCAGTCTGTAGATCCAGTGTGATTTTTGGATAGGTGTCCTGGTGGTTCAGTTCTCTGCAGGGCAGAACCTCTTGGTAAGACGTGCTCTGAGGGGAAGTGCACGTAACTGACATCACCTGTATCCTCAATCAGCAGCACTTCCTCTGTGCTGGATGTGATGGAGTTCCAGGTGAGGCCAGGTACACCTTGTCCTCTTTTCTGAAGCCTCATCCAGGGTTGCACATTGAAATATCTTTGGCTTACCCCAGACTCAAGGAATACGGGTTGGCTTGGATTTCTCCAGGATTTGAAACAGATGGTAGTGTGTAAACCTGCAGTACCATGGTACCAGTCCGTAGCCTGTTAGGAACCAGGCTGCACAGCAGGAGGTGAGCGGCAGGGGAGCTAGCGAAGCTTCATCTGTGTTTACAGCTACTCCCCACCACTCGCATCATCACCTGAGCTCCGCCTCCTGTCGGATCAGCAGCGCCATTAGATTCTCATAGGAACGTGAACCCTACTGTAAACCATGCATGTGAGGGATCTAGGTTGTGAGCTCCTCATGTGAATCTAGCGCCTGATGATCTGAGGTGGAGCTGAGGAGGTGATGCTAGTGCTGGGGAGTGGCTGCAAATACAGATTATCATTAGAGAGGTTGCATTATGGTGAGTTGTACAATTATTTCATTATATAAGACAATGTAATAATAATAGAAATACAGTGTGCAATAAATGTAATGTGCTTGAGTCATCCCAAAACTACCCCCCACCCTGCCCCCGACTTCCGGTCTGTGGAGAAATTGTCTTCCATGAAACCAGTCCCTGGTGCCAAAAAGGTTGGGGACCACTGGTGTAAACCACTACCCTTGACACTGCAAAGGGAAATGCATTGTTGAGAAGAATGTATATTCTGAAGCTGTTGGATAGAATGTTAGGTCCATTTAGTCTGAAGTGCAGTTTAAGTCTGATGTTTATTTGTTGACTTTCTGTCTATTGTTGAAAGTGTGGTGCTGAAGTCCCCTATATTATTGTATTGCAGTCTATCTCTCCCTTTAGAGCTATTAATATCTGCTTTATATAGTTGAGTGCTCCAGTGTTGGCTGCACCTATATTTATAATTGTTATATCCACTTGTTGAATTGATCCCTTTATCATCATATAATGACCTTCTTTGTCTCTCTTTACACTTTGTGACTTAAAGTCTATTTTATCTGACATAAATATGGCTTCTCCTGCTTGCTTTTGGTTTCTGTTTGCATGGAGTATTTTCTTCTGTCCCTACACTTTTAGTCTATGTTGGGTCCTGGTTTTTGTTCTTTTTTTTTTTTTTTTTTTTAATCCGTTCAGCCATTCTGTATCTTTTAATTGGAGAATTTAATCCATCTACATTCCAGGCTGTTATTGCTGGGTAAGGACCTCCTCCTACCATTTTGTTAATTGTTTTCTGGTTGTTTTGCATATCTTTTTTCCTTTCTTCTTTTTTTACCTTTGTAGTTGTGTTGTGACTTTTTTCTTCAAAGGGGCAATTATGTGTTATGAGCTTATTTCTCTTTATGTTTGACAGTTTATTTTCCTCTGTTAGGTAGGTTATTAATAAGTCCACCTTTCAGTTGTAATAGACCATTTTAAGCTGATAACAATTTAGCTTTGTTTGCATGACTTTTAAAAGATAACCTGAAACCATCCTTCTCCCAGTTTCTCTGATACATCAAATTTGTCATTTTCTCTTTTTGTAATTTTTAAATTGCTTTTATGCTTATAAGTTTAAATATCAGAAAAGTATTCACCTGTATTTTCTTATTTCCTATATTGTTTATATTTAGCTCTTTAATCCCTTTCAAATACATATTTCAAATAAGAATCTAGCTTTTTAAAAAAATAGCAAAATATTCCCAGCACTTTGGAAGGCCAAGGTGGGAGGACCACTTGAGGCTAGGAGTTTGAGACCAGCCTGGGCAACATAGCAAGACCTTGTCTCTATAAAAAACAAGAAAAAATTAGCTGAGCATCATGGCATGTGCCTGTAGTTCTAGCTACTTGGGAGGCTAAGGAAGGAGGATTGCTTGAACCCAGGAGTTTGAGGCTGCAGTGAGCTATAATTGTACCACTATACTCCAGCCTGGGCAACAGAGCGAAACTCTGTCTCTAAATAAGTAAATAACTAAAAATCTTTTAAAAACAGCAAAATAAATTTTCTTTATCATCAATTTGCATATTTGATCCAGAGACCATGCGTGAGTTCATCAGAGCCACTACTTTGAGTATAAGGAGAATGCCTTGGTATCCTCTTAGGACTAGCAGAAATGCAAAGTGTGGGAGTCATGCCACTGATACTTCTTTGGCAAATTCAAAAAGGCAGTGAACCTCTGGAATGCCTCTAAAGCTATCTGAGATTGCTGCAGTTAATATAGTCCTTAGAAGATAAATTCCTTTCCATAAGTTAATATATTCTGCATATAAAATGGTGTTCAGCATAGTGCAGATTCAATCCTTTATAAATGCTAACATTTCTTTGAAAGAGCATGTGCTCCTTTAAAGCATGATTTTGTTCTGATGAGAGAGAACGTGGAATGGGACTGCTCTTCACTTCTCCTAGTATCTTTTGTTGTTCTTCTGGAGGTTGGTGCAGACATTCCAGTGGAGTCTGGAGCGTCTGAATTGCCAGAAGGGCAGTAAATTGCAGTAATATGTGAATTGATGGTTTATTAAATTGTAAAATGATCAGAACTACTATTACCTGCTTTTGGCTTTTTCTCGTTGATATCTTGTATTAATACCTGACCCATTCATAAAACAAACCCTGAAGCAGAATAGAAGTGGTGTTTGGGCTAAAAATCATGGAAGTTTTGAGCTTTAGGAGTCACAGTATAATTTTTAACTTTCTTTATCTTAGCTACCACAAAGCCTCCCACCCACCACATTTGCTATATAGTTAATTGTAGCATTCCTGGTATTGATAAGGAAGTCTGCCCATCATCATTTGAAGTATGTCTTGGATTGTGTGGTGTCCGAATTGTCTAAAAAAGTCTGCCTTGCATCTGTAAGAAGCCAAGTGATCAAATGAAAGGTTAATTCAGGTTAAAGTACTCCCCCTGAGAAGGAAGGGACCTAGGGAT
>RJWJ010015772.1:0-35590 GCA_004363605.1 Indri indri
GACTAGGGAGGGGGGCAATGGTTTCAGGATGATTCAAGTGCATTATACTTATTGTGCACTTTATTTCTATTATTATTACATTGCAATATATAATGAAATAATTATACAACTCATCATAGGTTGGGGATCCCTGCTATACAGGTATGCCATTTTTAAATGTTTTATACTGTATTTTAACTCTACCTTTTCTATGTTTAGATACACAAATACTTACCATTGTGCTACAGTTGCCTACAGTGTTCAGTACACTAACATACTGTACAGATATGTAGCCTAAGAGCAATAGGCTATGCCAATATAGCTAGGTGTATAGTGGGGCTATGCCATCCAGGTTTGTATAAGTATACTTCATGATATTCACACAATGATTAAATCACCTAATGATGCTTTTCTCAGAACCTATCCCTGTCATTAAATGACACATGACTGTATTTCAAAATCTGAAAAAATCTAAAATCTCAGGCATTTCAGATAAGAGATACTCAACTTTTACAGACAGATTAATAGTTAAAATATGGGAAAATATATAGCATGGAAACTCTAATCAAAAGAAATCTGGAGTAGCTATATTAATGTCATATAAAACTTCAGAACAAGGATGATTACCAGGAATAAACAGCCACATTATATAATGATAAAAGGGTTAATTCACAAAGGTAGCATCATAACCCTTAAGGTGTATGCACCTAACAACAGATGCTCAAAATACATAAAGCAAAAACTAGTATTACTAAAAGTCAAATCCACAAGTTTACTTGAAGACTTAAACACCCCTCTCTCAGTAATCAATAGAACAACTAGATAGAAAATCAGTAAAGATACAGAAGACCTGACCCACAATATCAATCAATTTGACCTAATTGGCATTTACAGAGCACTCTGTCATGAATATAGACCATATTTCCAGGCAATAAAATAAACCGTAATGAATTTAAAAGAATTGAAATTGTACAGAGTATGTTTTTGGACCACAATGTAATAAAATAGGAATCAATGACAGATATCTGTGAAAAACCTAAAATACTTGGAAACTAAACAAGATACTACTTACTTCCTGTTCACCAAGTCTGAAAAAAAATATGGAAAAACAAGATACTACTAATTAACCTATGTGTCAGAGAATAAGTCTCCAGAGAAATGAGAAAATGTTTTTAATTGAGTAAAAATTAAACATACCAAAATTTGGGGACTGGGTGCAATGGCTTATACCTGTAATCCCAGCACTGTGGGAGGCTGAGGCAGGAGGATTGCTTGAGGCCAAGATTTCAAGATCAACCTGAGCAACAGAGTAAGACCCCATCTCTACAAAAAATACAGAAATTAGCTGAGTGTGGTGGCACTTATCTATAGTCCCAGCTACTCAGGAGGCTGAGGCAGAAGGATCTCTTGAGCCCAGCAGTTTGAGGTTGCTAAGAGCTATGATGACACCGCTGCATTCTAGCATGGGCAACAGAGCAAGTCCCTGTCTCAAAAAAATTAATTAAAATTTAATTTAATTAAAAATTTGGGGATGTTTAGATATCAGTAAAGAAGAATGTTCTGAAATTAGATAGTGATCATTGTGCAACACTATGGATGTACTAAAAGCTACTGAATTGTACACTTTTAAAAGGTAAATTTTATGATATGTAAATTATATTCCAATTTTTAAAAAGAAAAGAAGAAAGATCACGGACCGAAAGTCTAAGCTTCCTTAAACTAAAAACAAAAGAGCAAACAAAATCCAAAGCAAACATAAGGAAGAAAATAATAAAGGTAAAAGCAGAGTTTAATAAAATTATAAGCAAAAAAGCAATTGAAAAAAATCAATAAAAACAAAAGCTGATTCTTTGAAAAGATCAATATTGACAAACCTCTAGCCAGACTAAGAAAAAAAAAAGAGAAAGACACAAATTACCAATATCTGGAATTTAAAAAGATTCACTCATGAATGAAATAAAGTCTGTAGGGCAGACCCTACAGATGTTAAAAGGATAATGAGAACTGGGCACAGTGGCACGCACCTATAGTTCCAGCTACTTGGGAGACTTAGGTGGGCAATTGCTTGAGCCCAGGAGTTTGAGGCCAGCCTATGCAACATAGTGAGACCCTATCTCAAAAGAAAAAAAAAAAGGATAATGAGGAAACATTATGAACAACCATATGCCTATTGCTGCTTAACAGATTACCATAAATATAGTGGCTTAAAACAACACATTTGTTATCTCACAATTTCTGTGGGTCAAGAGTTCATGCATAGCTTAGCTGGGTGCTATGTCTAGGGTCTCATAAGGCTGCAATTAAGATGTTGGCTGGGGTGTTCTCATATGGGGGTTTGACTAGTGTGGTAGGCAGAATAATGATCCCTCAAAAATGCTAGTGTCCTCATCCCCAGGACTTGTGAATGTTGTCTTACATGGCAAAAAGGACTTTGCAGATATGATTCAGTAAAGCATCTTAAAATGGGAAGATTATTCTGTATTATACAGTAGGTCCAATGTAATCACAACTGTGCTTAGAAGACAAAGAGACAGGCAGGAGACTTAGAGAAGGAGATTTGACAATGGAAGAAATCGGAGAGATACAATGCGAGAGTGATTCCAACCAGCTATTGCTGCCTTTGAAGGAAGAGGAAGGGGCCACAAGCCAAAGAATACAGGTGGCCTCTAGAAGCTGGAAAAGGCAAGAAATGGATTCTTCTCTGGAGCCTCCAGAAGGAACACAGGCCTGCTGATGACCTGATTTTATTCCCCATAAGATTCATTTTGGGGTCTTTTGACCTCTTTTGACACCTAGTATTGTGACATAATAAATTTGTGTTATTTTGTGGTAATTTTTTACAGCAGCAATAGGAAACTAATATGACTAAGGAAGATTCCATTTCCAAGCTCACTCAGAGTGCTGGTAAAGTCAATTTCCTTGAGGCTGTGAAACTGAAGGCCCCAGATTCTTGCTGGCTGTTGGCTAGAGGCCACCCTCAGCACCTAGAGTCTCTCATAACCAGATAAAGAGCTTCTACAAAAGACCTATAGCTAACATCATATATAATGTTGAAAAACTGAATGCTTTTCCCCTAAGATTGGATATCTGCTTTTACCACTCCTATTCAACATCATGCTGGAAATCCTAGCCAGCGCAATGAAGAAAGAAAAAGAAATTAAAGCATAGAGATCAGCAAGTAATAATTAAAACTGCCTCTGTTCACAGATAACATGATTGCCTACATGAAAAATCCCAAAGAATCTACAAAAAAAAATCTCCTAGAACTAATATTTAAGTTTAGCAAGGTCACAGGATATAAGGGCAATACAAAAATCAATTGTATGTCTCTATACTAGCAATGAAAATTTGGAAATTGAAACTATAAAAACTACATAAACTATGTGCAGGATCTATATACATAAAACTACTAAACACCAGTAAAAGAAATCAGAGATGACCTAAATACATGGAGAGATAAATCATGCTCATGGATTATAAGAGTCAATGACTCTTGGCCAGGCGCGGTGGCTCACGCCTATAATCCTAGCACTCTGGGAGGCCAAGGCGGGAAGATCATTTGAGCTCAGGAGTTCGAGACCAGCCTGAGCAAGAGCGAGACCTTGTCTCTACTAAAAATAGAAAGAAATTAGCTGGACAACTAAAAATACATATATAAAAAAATTAGCCAGGCATGGTAGAACATGCCTGTAGTCCCAGCTACTTGGGAGGCTGAGGCAGGAGGATCGCTTGAACCTCCTCCTTGAGGAGTTTGAGGTTGCTGTGAGCCAGGCTGATGCCACGGCATGCTAGCCCAGGCAACAGAGCGAGACTCTGTCTCGAAAAAAAAAAAAAAAAAAAAAAAAAAAAAAAAGAGTCAATGACTCTTATGACAGTTTTCCCCAAGCTAATCTAAAGATTTAATGCAATTCCAATTAAAATGCCAACAGGATTTTTCATCCCAATCAACAAACTCATTCTAAAATTTATATGGAAAGGCAAAGGAACTGGAATACTCAAAACCATTTTCAAAAAAAACAAAGATGGAGGACTCACACTACCTGATTTTAAGACTACCTGAAAAGCTACACTAATGAAGAGAACGGTGTAGTATGGGCGAAAGGATAAAGACATAGATCAATAGAACAGAATAGAGAATGTAAAAATAGACCCATACAAAAGTTGCCAATTGATTTTTCTAACAGCTTATTGAGGTATAATTGATACCCAGAGACATGCACATATTTAATTATACAATTTGATGAGGCAGGACATCTACAAACACTTGTGATAATGACCAATTGATTTCCAACAAAGGTGTAGAAGCAATTCAATGAAGAAAGTCTTTTCAAGAAAGGGTGTTAGAACAATTGGACATCCGTATACAAAACAATGACTATTGATTCATACCTTGTGCCTTATGCAAAAATTAATTAAAAATTGATCAAAGACTTAAGTGTAAACAATAAAACTATAAACTTATTTTCCTATCAAACATAAGGCAAAATCTTTTGTGATCTTAGCTTAGGCAAAGAGTTCTTAGGTATGACACCAAGAGCACAACCCATAAAAGACAAAATTGATAAATTAGACTTCATCGGATTAAAAATATTGCTCTTCAAAAGACATTGTCAAGAGAATGAAAGCTACAGATTGGAAGAAAATTTTTGTAAAGCCATAACTGAAAAAGGAATTATATCTAGAATAAATAAAGATATTAAAAACTCAATGATAAGAAGACAAGGAACCCAATTTTTAAAAATGGGCAAAAGATTTAAACAGACACTTCACAAAAAGTAATGGCAAATAAGCACAGGAAAAGAAGTTCAAAATTATTACTCACTATAAAAATCCAATTATAAAGAGTACAAAATTACAGCTAGATAGGAGAAATAAGTTCTAGTGTTCTGTACCACTGTAGGATGACTATAGTTAACAATATCCTATATAGTTTCAAATAGCTAGAAGGAGGACATTGAATGTTCCCAACACAAATTATAAATGTTTGAGATTTTGGATATGCTAATTACCCTGATCTGATCACTATACATGGTATGTATCAAAATATATATAATTATGGTGTCAATTTCAAAATATAAAATAAAAGATTTTTAAAAAATCCAGTGAGATCTCAATACTTATTTATTTGGATTATGTATGGCTCAAAACAAAACAAAAAACTGATAATACCAAGTGCTGGAGAGGATGTGGAACAACTGGAACGCTCACACATTGCTGACAGGAATGCAAATTGATACACCCACTTTGGAAAACACTTTGTAAGTTCCTAGTAAAGGCAAGCATATACTTACCATACCACCAGCACTCGTACTCACCAAGTGAAATAAAAAATTATCTCACAAAAACCTGTATGTAAATATTTCTAGTGACTTTATTCATAATCGCCAAAAACTGCAAACAGCCCTAACGTCCCTCAGCTGGTGAATGGATAAACTATGGCTCACCGATATGGTGGAATACTGCCCTCTATTAAAATGAAATCAACTAGTGATACACACCACATATATGAATCTTAAATGTATTTTGATAAATGGAAGATGCCAGAATCAAAAGGCTACATACTGTATCATTCAATTTGCCGTCTCGAAAAGGTAAAACATTAGGAACAGAAAATGGTTTAGTGGTTGCCAGGAGTTGTAGATGGGGGAGCAGTTGGGTACAAAAAAAACAAACAAAAGAATTTGGGAGGTAATGGAACTATTCTGCATGTTTATTTTGGTGGTGGTTACACAAGTAAACACGTTTGTCAAAGCTCATAGAACTGTACACCACAACAGTGGATTTTGCTGCATGTAAATTTATAAAAGTGAATTTAAAAAGTAGAAGAGGGAAATTTCCCATGTAGAATTCCAAATAATTTATGTAGATACTCCATCCTCAAAGAGGTGGAGTCTAACTCCTCTATTCCTTAAGTGTGAGCTTCCCATGGTGACTTCCTTCCAAAGAGTCCAGTATGTAAAAGAAGGAGAGGAGAGAGGGAAGAATAACTTTACCGTGGAGAAACCTAACAAGCAAGCACTACCTCAGCCAGGTAATCAAGGTTAACACCAACAGTGGTAAGTCATGTTGGTAATATGTACCCTTGATATGATGTGGTAAAAATGATCCTTAACCTCTGTAGTCTATCTCCTAAAAATTCACAACCCCAGTGAGTCATGAGAAAAATATCAAACAAATCCCAAGAGGGGCATTTTACAAAATGCCAGACCAGCAGTCCTATAAACTGCCGAGGTCATCAAAAACAAAATCTGAGAAACCGTCACAGCCAAAAGGAGCCTAGAGGCATGACAATTAAATGTAACGTGGTATCCTGCATGGGGTCCTAGAACAGAAAAAGGACATTCGGAAAAACATAAGGAAATCTAAGTAAAGTGTGGACCTCAGTTAATAATGAGGTATCAATATTGGTGCATTAATTGTAACAAATGAACCATACTAATGTAAAATGTTAATAATGTGAGAAATTGGGTGTGGGGTTTATGGGAATTCTCTGTAGGATATTTGTAATTTTTCTGTAACATCTAAACTGTTCTAAACAAAGTTTTTTTTTTTAAGTGGGTCAGGGATTAGGCAGTAGTTGGTATAGGACAATGAGTCATTGGAGAAATTTCTTAGGATAAGAGAGACTTGGACCTGTTTATAGGCCGAAGGAAAAAAAGCTGACAAGAAAGAGGAAAAAGTTAGGGTTCAGGATGATGACAGATGAAGCAAAGGGAGAAGCAAAAGGAAAGAAGACCAAAGGCACAGTTGGAGCTGCTGCTGATCTGCATAACGAGGCTTCCCTCGTCCTCTGAGACTTTAGGAAAGGAGGGGAGGATACATGGATATAGATAAGTTCTTTACTTCTTAGGATAAATAAATATTTACAAATGGAAAACCCTGAACTCTTTACAAAACCTTCGATTCCTTGATTTTAACCATGGCAGTCTCATATTCAGGATTTTCCAATGCCAATCCTAATAACAAAGAAGCCCAGGGTCTGTGTTTACTTGGCAGAACAGGTATTAAGGATTGTTGCAATGAAGGTACAACTCTGATGAGATGTTGACACCATTTTGGCTGTTTGTCACACCAGGAGATTCCAATTAGTGCCAGACTCTTCATCTGTCCAGTTTGCTGGCCCTATTTCAACCCTGAGTAGAAAGCTATTAAGATCCTGTTGGTTGTAAGCAATGGAAACCCCACAGGCTGGCTGAAGCATAAGAAGGGATGGAAGGAAAATAAGAACCAATATTCAGGGAAGAGCAGGGACCTACCCAGCTCTGGGGTCAGAACAGCAGCAGTGGGTAAGTCTCCTCTTCAGGACACACTCTCACTAATAGAAGCCCAGCAATTCCCAGGCTCTGTGCTGCTCTGTGTTTCAAGTTCCTGAGAATAACTATAATTGTACTAATTTTAGTTGGGTGTCTACCTCTGGACCAACTGGCAGCAGCCAAGGGGCGAATAGCCTAAATCTGACAAGGCCACTGGGCTTTGGTCCTGTGCACTGGAGCCATTTACAGTAAAGGAGAATTTTGTGCTAGGCAGTCGCCCCAAGAAATGTGCATTGTGCACAAAAAGATTGCACGGATTCTCTTCCACATGAGGTCACCATCAGGATATGAGGCAAAACAGGGCTCAGTGGTGTTCTGATTTTTCCCTGCACAGTCTCAATATCCCAACACAGTTTTGTCTAAGGCCTACAAGAAATTACCCTCATTCTCATGTTTATATTTTTAAAATTTGTTTAAATTACTGACAAAAAATCTTACACACTCTTATTCTCATTCTGTCCTTTATCTAAAAGATTATACTTCTAAACACTTAGCATGGTCTTTAAAATGCTACTACTCTGCTCAAAAACTTACAGAGGCTCCCTATTACTTACCGTATTAAAATACCTAAGAATTTAGAGTTTCTTATCAAATTGCCCCTCTCTGCCTTTCCCAACTCCTTTGGTTTTTTTGAGATGGTCTCGCTCCATTGCCCAGGCTAGAGTGCAGTGGCATCACCATAGCTCACAGCAACCTCAAACTCCTGGGATCAAGCAATCCTCCTGCCTCAGCCTCCCAAGTAGCTGGAAATACGGGATCTCGCTATGTTCCTCGGGCTGGTCTCAAACTCCTGACCTCAAGCAATCCTCCCGCCTCAGCCTCCCAAAGTGTTGGATTACAGGTGTGAGCCACTGTGCCCAGGTCCCAACTCCTTTTTTATTAAACATTAGTTGAACATACAATGTTCTCTACTTTCTAGACATTCTCTGCCTTTTAGACACTAACGTGGATATGGTAACCATTTTTGTCAATCTTATTGACAAGAACTTACAGACACAATGGAACCAAATATCTGAACTCAGATCATCCCAGAATATTTGTGGTATATGTTTGCCATAACTAAAGAGTATGCAAAAAAAAAAATGTTGAAAATATAGTCTCTACCTTGCAAAGACTGTTCAGTAAAGTACAGGTTACTCTCTAGGAACCTTTTGACCTTGTACAGTCAGAGTCCCAGCTGCCCCCAGACTTGCCTCATTCATTCCCACCCTGCTTTTTGCTATTCCTTTGACCTTGAAAATGTTATGTTGTGCTTCATCATTCTATTCTGTGTCCCCAACTTGTGGAGATAAAGTAGACCACCTCCAAAAAGTTTGTACTTTCTAACCTCTCCATTCTCTGAACAATGATTATTATAACATAGTAAAAGCTGTCTCTTCTGAACATGAGAAAAACTGCATGTAATAAGTAAATGAATTTGACAAATTTTGATATTGTTTTTAATATTTTAATAGCAACAGTAAGTTAAGTGGTTATTATACATTTTCCTTAACCCAAGCACCTCCCTTCATGAAATAATCTGTCTCTCCCACCTCAGAATTCCATTGCATTTCATTCCTCTACTGTGCACAACTCATTTTCTCTTTCGTATTATGATTATGGTTCTCAGTCAATGCTTGTCTCCTCTATGAGATTATAGCTCCTTGAGGGAATGTACTGTGTCTTACTCTTATTTGCACCTCTTCTAGTTCTCAGCACAATGTGTGGCATACTCTAGATGCACAATACACATTTTTTGAATGAAGGAAGGAATTAACCAGCAGAGACTTCTGTGGTGGTATTATTATAGCCTCCTTTTCCATACAAGCCTGCCAAACAGCCTAGAAATAAAACACTTAATAAAAACAGTTCAGAGAGCCCTATCTGTGAAATTGTTGGTAGATGTAATTCTAAAGAAAGTCAGGGGATCCCCAGACTATACAGAAAGCTCAGACTGCTCTTTAGTGTTAGTTTCACAACAAGCAAAATAAGGATAGTGGTTCCCGAGAAATAGTACTAATTTTAGAACTCCCTATATTAATGGTTTGCAGCCCCTCCTTTCTCAGTTGCAGTACAATAAAATGGTTAGGAGCTTGGGGTCTGAAGTCAGAACACCTGGATTTCAATCTCACCTCTGTCACGTAGTAGTTGTGTGACCTTAGGCAAGTTGTTTAACCTCCCTTGTGCCTCAGTTTCATCACTGGCAAAATGTCGAAACTAACAGTACACTCTGTCAAAAGGATGGTGTGAAAATTAATGACAATATATTTAAGGCAGCAGTCCCCAACCTTTTTGGCACCAGGGACCATTTTCAAGGAAGACAATTTTTCCATGGACCGGGGAAGGGGAAGATGGGTTCGGGATGATTCAAGTGCATTACATTTATTTTGCACTTTATTTCTATTATTATTACTTCATTGTAACATATAATAAAATAATTATACAACTCACCATAGGTTGAGGACCCCTGATTTAAGGTGTTTAGAATAGTACCTGGCACTTTGTGTTTTAAAATGATAGCAACATACAGTACTATACTTACTTTGTATCCCCTATTGGTAAATTCCATGTTATGGGCAAAATGAGTCCCTTCTCCCTCCCCTGTCCCCGGGCTCCTAGCGTGATGTTCAAAAACGAGATGTTCAAAACATATTGTGTATTATATTTGAGATATATAAATTGAATGCACAAGAAAATTAAGGCATATTAAAAATGCAAATACAATTCATTGAAATTGAAGGGTTCTCAGCATATCACTGCATATCTTCAGTTATTTCCTTATAACTAGTTGCTAGGTGCCTTATGATCTTTTCCTTGCCCTCCTCAAAGCATGCAGTTTGGTGTAATGCACGTTACAGCCCTCAGAACTGCTGGCCTCCTGACAAGCTGGCTGTTTGGATAGTCTGAAGGATGAGGTTGCTGCAGCAAAAAGTGGGTTATGACAGCACAGCTTTGCTGCTGGAGATGAAAGACCTATAAGCCCAGAAAACAGCGCACAGGGCGGGTTGGGCCAGCCAAGGACTTCGTGAAGGCTCGTTTGGACACTCTGGAGGCCAGTGGGGTACTACAAAGGTGAGTTCCACAGTGCCAGGGTCGTGAGCCGCGAGACCTGGGTGGATGACTGGTAGGGCCTGCGGGATGAGTCATTCTCCCTAGCCTGGGCACGTGCTGGTAGCAGCATCCATCGGGACCCCGCCTCCGCCCTGGCGCGGGCGGAAACGAAGAGCAGCCGCGGGCCGCCTCCTCGGGCGGGCACTGACCTTGCAGCAGGCGGCCGGCTGGTGCAGTCCCGGAGCCGCAGTGCCGGGCGCTCGCGGGGGGCGCCCACCGGCACCTGGGCTGACAGCTAGTCGGAGCCGGCCGCGGCGCTCCAGCGCTCCCACAGCGCCCCACGCCCGCGCGCCTGTCGCCGGCGGAGCCTCCAGGGCCGCGCCTCCGGGCGCAGAAGGGCGGGGCGGAGCGCGCGCCCACCGGCCGGCCCCGGGCGCCTCGCGCGGGCGCACACGCCGCAGCCGCGCGGGGCGGGTGGGTGTGCTCCGGGCGCGCGCGCCGCCGCCGCCGCCGCCGCCTCAGCCTGCCGCTCCGCCCGCGCCGCCTGCTGCCGGCGCTCGGCCCAGCAGGCTGGCTCCTGAGCTGCCGAGGGCAGCGCGGGGCCGGTGGTGCAGAGTCCGCCTGCCCCAGACCCGCGTCCCGCACCCGGACGGTCCCGGTAAGCGGGGTCGGGGGCGGCGGGGACCGGGGCGGCACCCTAAGGGGCGGGTCTGCGGGCCGCGGACAGTCCTGCGGGGACTCTGAGGTGCTTGTGTGGGAGCCGCCTCCAAGGTGGCCCCTGTGTCAGTGGATGAACCCCGAGGGACTGCTGCCTCTACCCGTTGGGAGAGTCCCTTAGGTGGTGTGGGGATCTGCCCCCATGAAGACCCCCTATGTGGTTGGAGACTTCCAGGGCTCTCTCTGCATTTGCTGCCATGGGGACCCCCAGTGTGGAGGGCACCGTCCCCAGGGAGACATGTGTAACTACGGGAGCAAGCGCAAGGGTGGTGCCTGGAGTTGGCTCAATGGGACACAGGGGAGCCTCAGGAGCCTGCGCCGTGGTTATGAACCCTACAGAGGACCCCCCAGAAAAGGAGGATCTTAGACCGTGCCCTACAGCAGTCTGGAAGGAACCTCTGACAGGGGAGAGGGAACCTGCCATTCGACCCATGAGTGACTTCCCATAGGGAAGGGAGGCCTTGACCTCCCTGTGGGGCTCGACGTGCCGTCACCTGTCTCCCCCGAACATGGTGGAGAGGTGGGGGCCTTGTGGGGCTGCGGCCTCTTTCCATTTCCCCTCCCCCACACTGGGATTTTTCTTAATGCGGTAGCCCACTGGGCTCCAAGCTGGATTTCACTGGAGGCAGAAACTGCTATGAGAGCACAGGACCCAGGGAGGGATGAGGACCAGTGAGGCCTCTGAAGCAAGACAGGAGATTGAGCCCCTGGGCTTGACCGTCCAGAAGGAAGCAGTAAGATCAGGTGGAATGACTGATTTTGGCAGGTTCTGGAGGGAACATCCTTTGAATGAAGAACTAAAGGATATATAGGATTATTGAGCACCAATGTGCCAGGTGCTATACTAGGTATGTTTAAACATATATAATCCTTACAACAGCCTTTGAAATTATCCCTTTTTAAATAGTAGGTACTTGAGACTCAGAGAGGTTTAGCAATTTGCCCAAGATCACAATGCTTAGAATCATGAAATCTGTTTTTCAAATTTTATTTGGAAAAAAGTATTAAGGAGAGCCAGAATAAAGAATGGATGTTTGTTAATAAGTTGCATTTAGGTGCCGAGTATAAGGCTTGGCAATGATATATGTTCAGTAAATGTGATGATTAAACAAGTGGATGAGGACAGTTTAACTGGAGATGAGACTGCTGCAGGAGCTGATCCCCAGACTTCAGGGTGTGGCTTCTTTCATTGGCAGCCCCACTGTAATGATGCCTTAGGGTGGCTCTGGACCTGACTGGGTCTAGGAGAGGTCTCTGGGTATGGTCTTTGATAGGACTTGCTCTGGGGCAGCAGAGGGGCCCTTCAGAGGATAGAGTGTCCTGAGGCCACTCTCCCTGCTGCAGAATCTATGAGAGGAAGGAGAGATGGGATCATTTTTAGGAAGCATGATCCACACTGTCCTTGGGGTTCTCGGACTACATGCACCAGTGGACATTAGTCCCCAGATACCACTCAGGACACTTTTGCCCAACAGTGCCTGTGCACAGGAGGAGGAGACCGAGAAAGGTGCAGAGCCAAGGAAGGCTTGTGGGGAATCTGTTGGCTGGGTGTGCAGAGGTATGCGCCTGATGTAGTCATGCCCCCTCATCTCGCCCCCTCAATATTTTCATTCCCGCTGAATCCAAAGGATTCAGCTTTGGGACCAAGGATAAACTCTGGTTTCCTGTCCAAAAATGGGGTGGTGAAAGGGCCAAGCAATGGAATTCACTATAGAGCCATTTTGGAAGTTTTCCTTTCTTCCACACAGCCAAACCTAGTGACATCCTCCTTGAATAGCAGTGGCTTCCTTGGGCGCCTGGGATTACACAGTGAGAAGAGAGACCAAGCTAGTGAGAAAACAGAACAAGCTAGTCTACCAGTTGTTAGATTTTTTTTTTTTTTTAAACTCAATAATGACTGCCTGAATGATGGGTGCAGCACCTAACGCACAGCTCGATGGAGCAAATGCTAACAGAGGTTAATACTGGTTAGCACCTCCCTATTATAAAGTTGTTTATAATCCCCTTTCAGTTCAAACCCCTTTCATAAGCATAACAGACCAAAATAAGCAGGGGTATGTGTTTTTTTAAAAAAAGTCAGAAAGACCAAACCTGCAAATACGATTTTTGTTCCAACTCAGAGACTTGTCTTTGAAGTTTTATTCCTAAATTGGTCTTCTCACTGAGGGTGCTTAGTATCACACCCACTCATGACCCTGGAAAATTTGCTAGAAGGATCCAGGTTCTCCCCAAATCTTGGACCTTGGATATCACCTCTTTCATATTCAGCACTGGGTAAACATTAAGATTTCAAAAGTCCTAAGAATACTGCCTCACTCTTCCCAATCACAGCATGAGTCTGCAAATCAAATCATTCCAGAATGTGCATGAAAGATGTCACCAGGTGGCCTTAATCTTCTCAAAAATGCTTTCTCCAAAGGGAAATAAAAGGGATGAGAATGGCTCACCCAGCTTCGTTTGAGTGTACACAAATGTGTCTGTCTGCATTTTACTGTCTGGGTTTCTCAACCTTTGATCTTCCACATATTCTCTGACCACATTCATATGGTTTTCTTCTGCCAACGTTTGCCACATTTTTTTCTTTTTGAGATAGGGTCTTGCTTTGTCATCCAGGCCGAAGTGCAGTGGTGCTATCATAGCTCATTGCAGCCTCAAACTCCTGGCTCAAGCGACCCTCCTGCCTTAGCCTCCAGGGTTGCTGGGACCATGCTTGGCTAATTTTTTAAAATTATTTTTTGTAGGGACAGGGTCTGGCTATGTTGCCCAGGCTCGTCTCAAACTCCTGGCCTCAAATGATCCTTGCACCTTGGTCTCCCAAAGTGCTGGGATTATAGGTGTGAGCCACTGTGCCAGTATGCCACACTTTTTTGACAGTATTTCCTTTTCCTCAAACATGGATAGTAAGACCTTCCAGGCCCATTTCCCACATTCCTTGCATTTTTTCCACTATACCTGTTCCTAAGTGGATTATATTTATATAAATGGTTTCCCTTCTCTTTAGCTATAGAGTCTATTACCTTTCAGTCCCACATGCCTCTCTCTTGCAGTGCTGCTTGGTTTCTGCTATCTTCATTTCCCAAGTTGATTTATTCATTTCTGATGGGAATATCATTAGCCACTCCAGCCCTCAGTCTTAATGACCAAGTTCTGACAGGAACTGCTTACCAGCTTTGGACCCAGAAACCAGGAGCATCAGTCTCCTGCTGGATTCAAAATTGTTTTCTCCATTATCACATCCCCCTCCACTCTCCCTTGCTTCCAGCAATCCCCTCAGAGACCCACATACATTTACTAAGTGCTGCTTACTTGCCAGCACTTTGCTAGATAAATATAAGAGTTCCTCGCCCTTGCAGAGTTCACACAGAACCAGTCTGCATTTCTCTAATCATTTACTATGAAGGGTAGGAAAAGTAAGGGGAAAATTACAGCTTTACAGAGTCTCTACAGGAATTAATGTAGAGTATGCCTTTTCCCAGGCATCACTGACACTCAACCGCTGTTCCACGCCTCCTCTGGCAGCCACATTCAGCCCTCCTGCCACTGCCCTGCCAAAATTGCTTTTGCCCATGTGCTTTGAGTGAACTGGCCTCACTCTTGCCTTCCTATGATAATAATGACATAACCTTATATCTGGACAGCATGTTACAGTTTACAAAGCCTTTTTACATACATGATCTCTATTTTGTTTTGAGAAATGTTTTATCGTACTAGGGTCTTCTCACTAAAGCAGCATTATGCCGGCTAACGGGCTCACCCTCTTTTTATTTGTTTGTTTTTTGAGGCTTATGAGTCTCCCAGAGGGAAAGCCTCAATGATTCACTACAATCACCACCTACCGGCTCTTAGATTGTGGAGAAGAGTTCCCTCTTGGGTCCTAAGGCCAAGCAGTGTACTCATTGGTCAGCTCTGGGACTTCTGAGGGAGATCCTCCTTCCCGGCCTCAGCAAATCCAATTCTCTGGGGCTTTTCCCCCCCTGAAATTTAAATACATATTCCCGTCTAACAAATATTTTAAGCATGCTATCTCAAACCAGTTTTTTGAGCTGCTGCTAATTCTTATGTGAAGGCAGGTTTCCTTGCCTATTTCTATCCAGCTCCCAGGCTGGCTTCATACCATCTAAGTCATGATGGAGTCCCCATATAGCTCCATGCCTTGGCATGTGCTTTTACCTCTTCCTGGAATGCCTTTTTTTCCCTTATCCACTGGGGTAACTCCCACTCATATTCAAAATTTAGCTCAAGCAACACCTTTTTTTTCAATCCTACACTTATGCCCCCTACACTCACACATACGGCATTCTCACAGGCTGGGCGAGGTTCCATTTGTTCATTCTACCAACAATTATTAAGCACCTAATTTGTGCCTGACACATAGTAGGCTGTACTCAGCAAATGTTTGCAGAATTAACAAACAAGTAAATGGTGATAATTAAGGTGTAATAGCCGCGTTAAATGGGGCTGAATCTGTGCTTCAGGGGCCAGAGTAGAGAACAGGGAGTGCCTCTCCATCTTGCTGAAAAGCTTTGCTTGCTAAGTGCAATCACACCAGCCAATCACTGATGGTGTGATGTTCCTTAACTGTTGCTCTGCTTCTGTGGGAAGTCAGCACTGTGGCTTTTAATGAAGACTCAGCCTGGGCCCTGGAGGCTAAAGATCATGCCATAATTGTGTTTTCGTGTATATTAGAGTTTTGTGAGCTTTCAGTAAATATTAAACAGCAGCAGGGCCTCCCTCATTCCTTGTAGTCTTAAGCTGAGCCCAGGAAGACCGTTTTACTCAGTCTTTAGCCTTTCTACTCCTTGGAAACCCCAGAAAAGCCCTGTGGAGTTGGGGTGACTGTGTCTTCTTATATAAACAGGGGTGAATGGAGGGACATAGAGAGGTACCAGGTAGAGCCCTTGAGGGCCACAAACATGAAAACTAAAAATATTCTGTAGGCTATGGCCAGGCAACAGAATGGCTGAATAGGAACAGTCTCCTGGTTCCAAGAGCACTGTAGTGAGGCAATGGCACTCCTAAAACCACAGCCAGTCACTGGAGAACAATCTGACCCCTTGGGGCTTGGGTTTCCTCAAAGACCTGCAGAGGGTAAGGGTACTCTTTTTGATGGTTCTTGTTCAAAGTCTTGAGGTTGTTGCTGATGTTCATAATGAGCTCAGGTTTGGGGGGAGTTTTTTTGTTTTGTTTTTCAGACACGAGTTGATAGGTTCTTGCTCTGTTGCCCAGGCTGAGCTCTAGTGATCCTCCCACCTCAGCCTCCCTAATAGCTGGACTATACACCTACCACCACACCTGACCTGCATTTTTTACAGATCCTGATTCTGTTAGTTTTCCATACCCTTGTGGTGGCCACCTTCTATGTTAGATATGACGCTCTCAGGCACATGCTATAGGAGCCAACTGTTGACCACCTTGAAATTTTTCACCTGTATGTGCAGAAGCTGCACGTGCTACATTTCTCCAGCTAAATCCAGGACAGAGGAGATTCATTTTCAAGCTTCCTACTTGTGCCCCGAGGGCAGCCGCCCTCCTGTGGGCCAGGCCACAGTCCACAAGACACAGCATAAATGCAGGGTACTGTTGACTTTGGTAATATTGATCTCTCTTTTCTTACCACTGTGGTTATGGAATCTGGCTAAATTCCAAAATTTTGTAGCTCCACTCTGTAGGCAGAGAAATCACCCATAGCTACGGTATGGACCTGTTCTCTTTCCTGCCAGCCCTGACTCACCGTTCTGGTGCCACCTCCAGGGAAGTACAGCAGATGCGATGAGGTGAGCTGGTGACTGCATAGTTTCTAGTTCTGAAAATTTGCTCCGATCAGTCTCTCTGGCCAGCTTTGATGAAGAGAAAAGGTGCTGATACCACGATCTTGAATAAACATTTTATGTTGCCCAGTGATCTCTGCAACATTCATTCAACAAAGATTTAAAGAACACATGCTCTGTGAAAGGCACTGGGAACCATCTAGACTTTTCTCCCTTTTGATCTCAGTGAAAAATTGAGAACCCTTTTTCCACTTGCTCAACCCACTCTCCTTGGTTGTTTTCCCCTTTCCCCTCACTCAGAGGTTTTCTTTGCCTCGTTCCTTCTTAGGGAAGCCCTCGTAGCCTCCAGGCAATCTCATTTAGTTGCTTTTGAGCCTTTTAAATAGCTGCCATTCCCATATCAAGAATCATACTGAACCAGCTACTTGGGAGACTGAGGCAGAAAGATCACTTGAGCCCTGGAGTTCAAGACCAGCCTGGGCAACACAGAGACCCCATCTCTACAAAAAAAAAAAAAAGAATCAGACTGAAGCAAGTAAATGTATTTTACATTTAACATGCTGAATGAGGAAACCCCTGCCTATTAGAAGCATTGCTCCTCAGGCTCTCCACAGCTACAAATCTTTATAGAGAGTCCCTGGGAAAAGAGGTTCACCCAGCTTCCTTCCCCTTCCTTATTTCTCCACCAGCTCCTGCTGTGGAGCAACCCCTCCTCCTCTTACTCCCACCACTTTGCCCTTATAAATAATCCCGCTGCATTGTAAGCAGGTGCTCTGCAGAGAATGGGTGTGTCTTGCACACACACATTCCAAGCTGCCCACATATGTCTTACTGCCTGACAAACACTTCTAGACAGCCTACTTTTACCCAAAGACAAATTCTGGTTGTCACGGTTTTCATTTCCTCCTGTGCATTTAGTCAGATGGCCCTATTCTACCTATTCTAGCTTCCTCTCCTGCTGGAATTCACCATCACCTGCTCCTGTCCCCTGAGGTTTTTTCCCAAGCCTTCCCTAGATACCACGGATTCTCTGACAGTCACATCATTCTTGGGACAACATCTTTTTATCTTCTTTTTATCTTTGTTAGGGAGGCAGAAAACCCCAATTCCACACAGTGAGTATGTCTCTCTCAGTACGTTGGAGCCCAAGGAGTAATAATTGGGTATAATTTGCAGGATCTTTGCAATTTGATTTCCTTTTAACTCACTGTTTCTCCTAGGACTTCTTCCAGCACAGGAGAGGCCAGGCGTTTGTTTTTACCCAGCACTAATCACTACCACTTGTTTCTCTAGAAATTTGAGCTGATTTTAATTTCTCAAACACCCCAGGTGCACATCTCAGATATTTTAACACACTCACTTTTAATCAAAGTGTCTTTTGTATACAGGTTTGATTCTCTCCATTAAGCAGTAAGGGTTTTAGCGTCACTCTTAAAGCTTAATTCTGTTGTGTCTTCACAGTTTATTGTCAAAATCAAAGCCATATCAATTCAAAATGACTTGGGGTCTTGTTTGGATTTTGATGGTTTCCTTTTAATGGTTCTACTCAACATTTTCTGCCCTTACAGGTATAAAGTGGTCTAGAAAATTGAACCTTCTCAGGTAAAAGGAATTACCGTGCTCCAAGAGCCTGTGGTCAGGACTGGAAAGTGTTGTTTGTTTGTTTTTAGGTTTGTTTGTTTTGCTGGTACATGTCAGCTTCAGTCTTAATAGAAATTCCTTTAAGCATAAACCCCCAAAACCATTGCAATGGTGTTATTAACATTTGAGAAAGCTTAATGGTGATTTTTGGTATCCTGATGGAGAATAATGGGTTGTAGCAGATCTACAATGTGTTGGGAGGTGTCTGTGGTTAGTTTGCTGATTCACTCTTAATCGGTCAGTTTGCTTATAGAGTAACCCTCCTAACTGGCTGGTCTTTGTCAATAACTCTTATTCCATCACCTCAAAAAGCCAATGAGAACCAAATGCATACCATTGATTTCCCTCTAATGAATCATTCGTGGAAAAGTGAATTTAGTATGTTTATTCCAGATCTCCAAATAAGTGTTTCTTTTTTTTTTTTTTTTTTTTTTTCAACCTATGCCTTCTTCCTGATAAACGCAAAAGTCTTGTGACTGTTCCCTAAAACTTCTGATATAACTTCTGGAAGGGGGCTGCCCCCAACATTTGGAGAACTGGTACCTTCTGTATATCCCCAGGAACCAAGAGGATATTATCAAGCTCTTCTTGGGGTCACAGTCAAAAAATTTGAAAAACGTAATACCGAAGGTTTCTACGGAAAACCTAGTGGTTCTGGAAAATGTAATTGTTTATAATAAAAATATGCTATGAAGGTTTGTGTGTCATTTTGCATTTTCCCTCTTAGTATGCCTCTCACTCTAAGTTGGGGACTTGCCTTCCCACCTAACCATAGAGCACAGCTGTAGCCATGAGGCATGTGGCAGTGTCTGGGGACTACAGACCCAGCCTCTTCAAGAACCTCCTTGGCCCAAAGCCTCAGCAAAAACTTAAATATACATAGACACACTCCTCTCCAGCCCCAGCCCCACCCCGGCTGGATACCCTCATTAGGTCACATGAACTTTTAAAAGAATATGAAAAAGAACGTGAGCATTCTGAGTGCTTAAGACTGTATGCTCCAAACATGCTCATTAACAGATAGAGAACTGAAGCCCAAAGCAGTATGCAGCATTTTCTGGGTCACAGAACAGCAAATCCAAAACTGAAACAAGTCACCAGGTTGCCAACCCTAATATTTCTTTTATTGTATAATTAATGTGCAATGTAGGAAAATTGGAAAATACAGGTTATCAAAAATATGAAAAATACATATATGCCTTCTTTCTTACAAAAATTAGGTCATAACATGAGCATTTTTGTAACTTTTTTATTAATATATTCACATTTTTAATACCTTTCCACATCAATAAATATGCTTTTACCTTAATGCTTTTCATGTTTACTCTACCATGGTACATAATTTAACCATTCCCCTGTTGTCCAATATTTGTTTCCAGTTGAGGGGGGAAAAAAGGGATTTTTTAATCACAATTTTTAATTAATTTACTTTTTTATTTTGGGAATAAAAGTCTTCCTTTTAATTACAATTTATTATTAAATATGCACCGGGGCATGAATACCTTAAGTGATTTCCTGAATTTGCTCAGTTAATCTTTCCTCAATAAATCTCCTTTGCCACTGTCCTTTAAAACAGTATTGAGTATTTAAAGTAAATGATCCTTAGTCATACACTGGGAGTTTACAAACAAATTTGCAAATGGGGGCAGGAGGGAGAGATTCTTTCTTATCAGTCAGTTTATAAATTCAGGAATATCTGGTCTTTTGCTCTGTATGGAAAAATAAAAGAAAAAAATTCAGGAATTTGGGTTTCCTTGGTAACAAGATGGCAGGCCAAGCGCCGGGGCAAGGTAGGAATTTGCATCATTGTGGTACATACAAGCAGTGTTTCTGAAAAGAAGATACGGCTGTCATCAGATAGTATGTGTATTAAGGTTTTATTTTAAAAAGCAAAAAGAATCCTCCATGATTAATTAGTCAATTGGAAAATGTTTATTAAGCATCTATTCTGTTCTAGACACATTGCTAGGCAGTGAAGATAGGGACTGAGCAGGATAAAACAGTCTAATAGAGGAAACTGACATTGATCAGATAGTTATCCAGTTGAATATATAATGATGAAGACAAGTGCCCCGGAGCAAGAGCATGGTGCTGCGAGCACTGGCCCTGGACTGGAGCCAGCAGTGACTGCCCTGAGGAAGTGATACTTGAGCTGAGCTCTGATAGACCAATAAGCACTAATCAAGTGGGGAGGAATGTTGAAAGGGAACAAAAATAGAGGGGGCGTGCAAGTAAAGCATGGAAGAAGGCCAGTGTGGTTGGAACGCAGAATAAAGGAGGGAGCCAGACCTTGCTGGGCCTCTTAGATGGAAAGAGACTGATTAGGGCGACTTTATCCTGAAAGACTTTATCCTTAAAACATTGAAAAGTTTTAAGTAGAGGATGACATGACACCTGAATGTCCCAGAGACATCTTTAATTCAACATGTATAAAAAGCCAATGTAATTATCCCTCTTTTCTTATTTCCCAATTTCTGTAACTGGCACTACCATTCTTCTAAATAGTTAATTTAAAACTGCCCTCTCTCCCTCTATCCTTCACCTAATCAGTTATCAATTAATTACTAGATTTCCCTAATTCTATTTCCGTGGTAACATACACTCAGCATCATTCCTGCTATTATTTCAGTTCAAACCCTCTACCTCTTGCCTGGACTATTACAGTAGCCTTTGAATTGGCCCTACCTCTCCTCCTACCCACTGTCACCTTTTCCCCAAAACGAACTGAGGATAACTTCCTACCCATCCTTTAAGGTCCACTTTGACCCCCAGTAATGTGGTCTCACCTTCCTTTAGGTACCCCAACACTTTGTATGACTTCTTTGAATTCTGATGGTAAGTAGCGTGAGTGGTGAGACTCTGTTCTCCTGCCTTCTATTTCCTGTAATGGGTAGTTAGTGCCTCGCACATACTCTCCTCATTCCGTAAGCCTCGGTTAGAATGGATGGAGAGCAAGGCCAAAATGGACTCTCTGCTCCAGTGAGAAAAAGCATCCCCCAGCTGACATGCGTGTGCCATGTCATGCCTTCACGTCCCAGTGCTGTACTCTGGTACTGCAGAGAAGGGCAGGGATAACATTACTTTTTAACCTGTGAAGGATAATTGTTTCTTGAACAATTCAGAAATCAAAGCAGAAAATGAATTTGGGAGTGACATTAGTGAACCCTTAGAAGCGTGAGGAAGTACCTTAGAGCCTGGAGTAGGCCAGATGCCTGTGATGGATAAACAAACCCACAAAGAGGCAGAGCTACTAATTAGAGGGGCAGAGGAGTATTTGTGTGACCTAGCCCACATGGATAGGGGTAGCAGAGTTTCCTTACCACCTACTTCAGGAATCCTTTAAAAATAGGAGTTTGTTCACTCTGGCTTAAAAAGTAGGCATTTGATGAGGATTATCACTGGAGGGATTGTGTACAGCACTTAGAGGAGAAGCTTTCCTGCAAAAGGCCTGCAATGTGTTGCCAGCGTGGTGTAAGTCTTGAGTCTTCTGGTGGGGTAGAGGAAAACTTTGGGCTCTGAAGTCTCCAACTGTTTCAAAGTCGCAGAGGTGTGGGACCCCTGGACCAAACCGGCTTTAGCACAGGAAGGAAGACAGAGATACCATTTCATGCATGTAGAGCGCTTTCCAGGTTACTAAGCACCATTAAGCCCATTTCTTATGTTATCCTCATGACAGCACTGTGAAGTGGGCTGGGCAGATAGCCCTCATTCCGTAGATGGGAAAAGCAAAGTCACAGGGCCAGTCGGAAGTAGAACCAGGGTCTTCTGACTTCTTAACACGTGCTCTGTCCACCGAACCATGCTACTGAGTTCTGGAAGAGGGAGCGACTAGTTAATGGCTCCTTCCACTTAAGTTGAAACTGATTGGCCTGACACACTCAGCCACTGGCTGAATCTGTGCCCCTCTGCTTTTTGTCCGTAGAGCCATGGGGGTGTTGATGTCCAAGCGGCAGACAGTGGAGCAGGTGCAGAAGGTGAGCCTGGCTGTGTCCGCCTTCAAGGATGGGCTGCGGGACAGGCCTTCGCTCCGGCGCACGGGGGAGCTACCAGGGTCCCGCCGTGGCACAGTAGAAGGCTCCGTCCAGGAGGTACAGGAGGAGAAAGAAGCAGAGGCAGGCACCCCAGTGGTCCAGGAAGAGAGCAGGGTCCACCGTGCAGCCTGGGAGCGGCTCCGAGACGGGCGTGGAGTAGAGCCCGAGGAGTTCGACAGGACCAGTCGTTTCACACCACCTGCCTTCATCCGCCCCACGCGGAAGCTGGATGATGACAAGCCTCCAGAAATCTGCCTGGAGCCCAGAGAGCCTGTGAGTGTCCAGTTAGGGCAGGATCCACAAGTCTTAGCCCATCTGAGGGTCAGGGAGCAGGACAGGGGAGGCCTGGGTATAGTTAAGGTGAGATTCAAATCTGGAGCTGAGTCCAGAACAATCTTTGAATTTCTTCCACAAGAATGAAAATGTTTGTTACATCCCAGACTCATCTCAGTGAAACGCTTGGGGCAATAGGTGATAAGGAATGGCACCATGGCAGGTCTTCTGCCAAGCCTCCTGCCCATGGGTTCTCAACCACAGAGAGTGCTACCCCTTGTAGGAGGCATTTGGGAGGGGGGAGTTGGGGGGGTCACAATGGCAGGAGGTTGCTACTGGTATTTGGTGCCAAGAAAACCAGGGATGATAAATTTCCTGCAATGCCTGGGACGATGTCTCAGAAAGATAGATTGTTTTTTCCAAAAATGGCAGTACCATCCCTGTTCATAAACATCGTCACAAAAGCCTGAGCATCTGGAAGAGCCCCCTGGTTCTTGTCCTCCAGAAAGAAAGCTCTGTCTGTTGCCTTAACAGTGGCGTCAGCTGGGCCTGTTCCTTTAGACTGCTCTGGGGATCTCAGCCCCATGCAGGTAGCTCTGTGCTTAGTGGCCATAGGATCTTGCCGCTTGTGCTTACACATCCCTCTTCACTCCTGCCGTCTTTCCTCAGGTTGTCAACGATGAGATGTGCGATGTCTGTGAGGTCTGGACGGCTGAGAGCCTCTTCCCGTGCAGAGTCTGCACCAGGGTTTTCCATGATGGCTGCCTGCGCCGCATGGGCTACATCCAAGGAGAAGGTGCAGCGGAGGTGACCGAGATGGCCCACACGGAAACAGGCTGGAGCTGCCACTACTGTGTGAGCCTGGACGGCAGGGACAGCAGAGGACTTGGCACTTTTCCCGGAGGCCCAGTCTTAGAATATTTGCTTCTAGGCAGTGACCTAAAGGGTTTTCTAATAGTACATATGGGGGTCCTAGAGCCAGGATGGGGTTTCTCAACCTCAGAACTATTGACATTTGAGGGTAGACAGTTCTTCATGTTGGGGGCTGGGCGCACTGTAGGATGTTGAGCAGCATCCCTGGCCTCTACTCCACTAGATGCCAGTAGCACAACACCCAGGTAGTGACAACCAAAATTGTCTCCAGACATTACCAAATGTGTCCTGGAGGGAGCACAGTCACCCCCAGCTGAGGACCACTAAGCTAGAGGTTTCCCTGGGTAGAATGAGTCCTAATTACTCAAAAGCCATTCTGCTTGGAGCGTGCTTTCATAGTCTGTAGTCGTCATTAATTGTATCTATCTGAAAATGAACCTGAGATCCTAAGCAGCTTGCTTCCAATAGGGATAGATGCTATCACAAGCAAACCTCTTAGTTCTGAGATCCTCACTTGGCCTGTCACCTGACTCTTAGAAGCATTTGTCCTTCATCTCTCAAGTAGTCAATATGTGAATTAAATAACCAAGCTATATTGATTCAGAACTTTGCAAATTATATATAAATGCCTTCCAACTTCTAATGAAGGACAGAGTCTAAGGTTTCCATTGAAAGCCAGATTCATATCCATTTCTCACCACACCTGAATAGAGTGCAAGCCTTGCCTCGTTGATCTGTCTTGCAGATGTCTTCATTATTTACTGTTCTCGGAGTGAGGAGAATCTGCTGATCCCCCTCTTATTCCTACTGCCTAGAAGAAAGCAGAGATGTGCCACTTTCTAACGAATAACTCTTTCTCTGCGGCTGTGCATTAAATATAGTATAGAACATTATTTCCAGCCACTTAAACACCTCTCCCTGGATTATACCCCAGCAGACCCTGCTGTACAGACAACCTTCTCTAGTACCAGTCCCCACACCTCCAATGTGCGCCTTTCCCTCAGTGACCCTGCCGTGCCATGTGCTGCTGCTGCTGCTGCGGGACTGGGTTGAAAGTGTCTCCTTCCTGACCCCGAGGAGCAACTGCTCCCTGCCCAGCCTTCTACCATAGTCCTGCCATCATCGCCTCCACTCTCCACTGGGCTTGCACAAAGGCTCCAAGCTCCTGCCCTTTCTTTCCTTCCCTTCACAGTCAGGCTTCTTAAAAGAACTTCGTCTTCTCCTCGTGGCTCCTCAACCACCTGTAATCTGACTTCTGCATCCATCATTCTGCTGAGTGGTTCTTCCTAAAGTCACCAATGACCTGCTGATTGTCAAGTCCAGTGACCTTTTCTCAGGCTTCTTCTCACGTAACCTCTCTGAAGTATTTAGCACTTCTTTATTCCCCTGTCTTTTTTTACAGTTTGTGTATTTTTATCAGAATTATTACACAAGCTATAGAAACTAGATAAAATAGAAAATCAGCAAAATCCCACTTCCTTTGTATACCCACTGTTAACGTTACCTCTGACATCGAGCGAGTCTCCTTTCTTGGTCTTCAGTACCTTCTCCACCGATTCTCCTGCACCCTGTTTCTCTGACCATTCTTTCTCAGTGCCCTTCGTTCCTTGTCTCAGCCCAAAATGCTGGTGTTTCCCAGGGTCTGTTGTTAACGCTCTTCTTTTCTCTCTGTACTCTCTCTCTTTGGGTGACTTCATCTACAGCCACCATCTAAACACTAATGACTCCCATATCTGCGTGTCCAGACTTAAATTTCCTGTCTCTTAGACTTATCCGTCTTGATGTCTCATAGGTATTTCACTTTCGCCATGCTCCAAAATGAACTCGTCTTTGTCCCAAGACCTGTTCTTCCTCCATTCCTTATCTGCGTGCTTAGTAATACCATTCTCCCAGTTACCAATCCCAGCTCATTTCTCTCCCTCATCCCTCACATCCGGTTAGTCAGCAGGTCCTCCTGATCCTGCCTCTACTGTCTCTCACATCTCCCCCCGCTTCTCCACTCTCAGGTCTCAGTTTACCCACTCATCTTTTCTTACCTGTACTACTGCAACAGCTACCTGACCTCCCCGTGCCTCCAGACTTTGCTCCTCCCACCCATTTCCCACACGGCAGTCAGAGGTCTGACCAGGGCAGTCTCCACGTAAAGCCCTTCAGTGGCTCCCCTTTGCCCTCGAACAAAGGCCTAAGCTGAGGGGCTCAATAAAGGGCATTGAGGTGCTTCACAGTCGGGCTACCACCCCCTCCCTCATCTCTTACCAGTCCTCTCTCCCCTCCCCTCACAAACACTCACACACACTCTAAACTCCAGCCACACCGAACATCTCACAGTGTTGCACACCATTGGGGTACCCAGTACGTTACACTAGGTGCTTAATAAGTGTTTATTGAAACAATGGGAAAAATACAAATATTGTATCCATTTTTGAAAAGTATTGTCAGGGCTGGGCACAGTGGCTAAAGTCTGTAATCCTAGCACTCTGGGAGGCTGAGGCGGGAAGATTGCTTGAGCTCAGGAGTTTGAGACCAGCCTGCGCAACAGTGAGATCCCATCTCTACTAAAAATAGAAAAATTAGCCGGGCATCGTGGCATGTGCCTGTAGTCCCAGCTACTCGGAAGGCTGAGGCAAGAGGATCCCTTGAGCCCAGGAGTTGGAGGTTGCAGTGAGCTATGATGACGCCACTGCACTCTACCCAGGGTGACAGAGTAAGACTCTGTCTCAAAAAAAAAAAAAAAAGGAAATTGAACCTGCCTGCTCACTCCCCCCTACTTTTCATATTAAAAAAAAAAAGGTGTTGTCAGGTGCAGTGGCTCACTCCTGTAATCCCAGCACTTTGGGAGGTCAAGGCAGGAAGATCACTTGAGCCCAGGAGTTTAAGACAAGCCTGGGCAACATAGCAAGATCCCATCCGTACAAAAAAGTAAAAGAAAAAAATTAGGCATGGTGGCATGCATGTGTCATCCCAGCTACTTGGGAGGCTGAGGCAGGAGGATTGCTTGAGCCCAGGGGCTGAGGTTACAGTGAGCTACGATTGCACCACTGCACTCCAGCCTGGACAACAGAGTGAGACCCTGTCTCAAAAAAAAAAATTATGGAAAAAAAAAAGAATGGTTCATTATGAAATCCACAAATGAATACTCATGAAATATCTGCTCTTGTTCTTTGCTGGTCTTTTAGGGAAAAATTAACCTTTTACTAGAAAGAATCTTTGATAATTTAGGGACCGTATGGTAATGTTAACAAAATAAGATATCAGTGCTCATTTGAAATGCAAACTTCAATAGCACCATGAAAAACTCATTTGGGTTTAGGAACCTTGTGATGACATCTTTTAAACCCTTCTGGAGTTATTTAAACCCATTAGAAGCAGAGCTAGAATTAAACTTCTTAACTAAAATACTCTGAGCACAGCCTAACACAGAAGCCAAGCACAGGAAACGGATGAAGATGGAACTGCTCCAGTGGGCGGAGGTGGGGATTCATAGCCCTGCCCACTCAGTGGCCCCTTATTCCCTGCAGCAGCTTCCTCAGGCGCTTCTGAGAAATCCCAAGGTTACCTCGGAGGATAAGCTGAAAAACATTTAGTGAAAGGGACTCAGGGCTGGGGCCAGGATATCTGGGTTCTAGGGAGGATTCTGCCCCAGGGTTAAGGCAACTCAGAGCAAGTCCTTTCCCCTTCCTGGGCCTCCGTCTCCTTGGTTGTGAACAGGAGGCTGGGATTAATGATCTGGGAATTGCTTTCCATTTGAAATACTATTTCCATCCCTCTGGATCCTTGGCCTTTCTTACTGGCCTGTATGGCCACTGACTCAGCTCTTCCTTGTTTTCAGGACAACCTCAACTTGCTGCTTACTGAGGAGGAAATGTACAGCCTCATGGAGACCTTTCAGCAGTGTAAAGTCATCCCTGGTAAGGTGGATGGAGAGGGGCGGGGCAGACGTCTCCTTTACAGTCTCTAGGATAAACTGTGAAAGGAGTCTTGCAGGTTTGCAGGGCAGGGGCAGATGGGTCCTCATTCCTGAGTTGTTGGCCGGCACACACCACCTGCCACAGCCTGAGCTGCCCTGGCCATGGGAGGCAAAGACTCAACACGAGCTGTGGGCGTGGGGGCACGGAGGGTGCCCTGGGCTGAGTGGAGGTGCCCCAAGGCTGAGGAAGGGCAGGCGTGGCCAGCATGGGGTGCCTCCTACAGATTGTTCCCTGACGCTGGAGGACTTCCTGCGCTATCGCCACCAAGCAGCGAAGCGGGGGGACAGTGACAGGGCGCTGAGCAAGGAGCAAGAGGAACAGGCAGCCCGCCAGTTTGCAGCCCTGGACCCTGAACATCGAGGCCACATAGAATGGCCTGACTTCCTGTCCCATGAGTCCCTCCTACTTTTGCAGCAACTGCGTCCCCAGGTGAGGGCCAGTGGGGGTTAATGTCCATGGGATCCTGGGGGACAGGCCTGGGAAGCATGCTGGGTGGGTCGGGGGAACAGTGGGTACTATCCGAGCAGGGAGCAGTGCGGGAATGGGCTCAGATTCCAGCCCGTGATGGGCGACCCAGTGCCCAGGCTGGGAAACTGCCTGAGGAAGATTGGTTTGCACTGGACCCCACTGCACGTGTTGGCGCTGCCAGAAAGGTTCTGGGCAACTTCTACGGGAGGCCGCAAAGCGGGTAATGGAGGTAGGACTCTCTGTGGGTTGACGGTTCACAAGATCATGTCACCCCTAAGATCTTGTCTCTTCCTCCCCAGAACTCTCTGTTGAGGCTTCTGACAGTTAAGGAGCGAGAACGAGCCCGAGCCACCTTCCTGGCACTGGGCAGCGGGAGCACCATCAGCGAGGCAGAGTGTGGCCGCGCCCGGCACTCTTGGTTTTGCAAACCCCCTACAGAAGCTCCATCCTGCAGTGTCAGGTCTGCTCACAAGCCCCTGCCCCCGCCTGGCCTCCCCTCCTCCTTTTTTCTTGCCGGTGGCCCTTGGTGTGAAAGGTACCTCCCTGCTTCCCCTGCCAACAGCCGGAAGAGGATCGTCCTGTGCATTAGGCAGAGGACGGTGATGCCTGCCGCCCAGGGCATAGGGCAGCCTCCGCTCTGTCGGAAGATCCATGGGCTCAGCAGTTTGGGAGGGGAAGGGCCAGGCCTTTCATTATCCCACTCCTAACCACACGTCCTTGTGCCCAGCAGCATCAGCCACGTGGGTCCCATAGCTGACAGCAGCCCGGCCAGCAGCAGTAGCAAGAGTCAGGACAAGACCCTGCTGCCCACAGAGCAGGAGTCCAGGTGAGTAGACGTCACCACTGCTGTCTGTACCCCCTGCACCCCCAACACACACACAAGTAAGAGAGGGCATTACCCACTTCCCAGAAACCACCTCCGGGGGTGCACATTTGCCCCTGGATCCCTAGGGCCAGCCAGCTGGGTACTTGGGCGGCGGCACAGCCAGCCGTAACCGCGTCAGGCACCAGGTCTTCCCTGAGTTATGGCTAGCCCACGCCACGCTGCCGCTGGACTCAGGTCTCAGGAGCCTTCGGGCTCTGCAGCCAGCTTCACGCACCTGTTCTTTGCTTCCACTCCAGATTTGTGGACTGGCCCACCTTCCTGCGAGAGAACGTCCTCTACATCTTGGCCGCTCGCCCCAACAGCGCAGCCGTTCACCTGAAACCCCCAGGATAGCATGGAACGGAGAAGCTTGGTTCGGGGACAGTGACATCCTCTCCCTCCTTTCCTTTCTCCCTTCCCCCACCAACCTCTGGCACTGAGACTCATGGGGATGGGGCCCTGCCACCATCTTAACTTGTCACTGAGCTGTAGAGCACTGAAATCACCGTTGCCCTCACAACAGAGGCAGTGAGTGCGTTGCCACAGCGAAGAAGCCCAGGGAGCTGTGGGCGCATCCGCTCCCGGACCACCGCCTGCCCTCACAGCATAGACTGGACCTGCCACCACACACATATGTGTGTGCACACACACACACACATGCCTAGCTGTCCACGCCTTCAGAAGCCTGGTTCTTTTGGGTTGAAAAAGGACCAAAGTCCCTCTGTGAAGGCCCTGCTATAGAGGAGGGCGTCTCTACTCGCCCCTTCTGTTGGCCAGCTCTCATTTCCAATAGATAAGTCTCTGGCCAAGCGAGTCTCACTAAGGGGGCGTATCAGACTCACATGCCCTCTGGAGATGCTGACAGACCCCTCTTCCCCCAGTGAAAGTCCTTTCTGTGTTGAGCCACCATTACTAGTAGGTGTGTACTGTGGGCCTCGGCTGTATTTGGTGGGAAAATAGTTGAAAACCACCGCTGCAGTTCAGCCTATTATTTATTTAAATTCTAATTCCTGGTGGCAGAGAAGGCAACTAGCTTGTGGAATCCCGATTGGAAGAGGGGGAGGCAGCCCCTCCCAGAGACCCAGAATTCCAGGAACCTCTCAGCCAGGTCATCCGAGTCTGAAAGTCTTTAGCAGAACAGTTAAAAACCAAGGCGAGCCTTCTCGGCCCTTTTTTCAGATGGTAGCTCGTGGCCTAGAGCCCACAGGGCCTGAATGGGACAAATACGGTGGCAGGAGTTCAGCCCTCTGTTAGCTGCTTCACCCGGGCCGGCTGCCACAGAGACCAGTGGTCCGGCTGGAAGAGGAGAGGCAGGGCCCAGGCTCTCCCATCGTTCCAGCTCAGCTAAGCCACAGGCCTAGGCAGGTGTGCCATTGTGTGGCGAATGCAGCCAGCCTCTTCCACAGCCCAAGAAAGAGCAGCTCTGTGGCCGCCTTGAGCAGACTCCTTTCAGCCATCCTGATGACAAGGATAAGAAGACTTGCATCCCAGCTCTCTCAAGCAGAGGAGGTCCTGGGAAAGCCTCAGTTTCCCTTCTCCCTGTCTCTGGGGCGTGCCTCGAGTTGCTGCTTCTCTCGCTGCTCACTGCATGTCCTTGTCCACCAGGCTGGGGCCTCCTGGTGTGGGAGGACTTTGGAGGCAAACAGGCTGCCACAGGGTACCAAGCCTGGTCTCCAAGCCCCAGCTCCCCCTACCCAAGTTCTCGTCAAGTTCTCAAGTCAGTGTGTGTTGTGGGTCACATTGGGTCCAGGTTCTAAGTTCTGTTTCCAACCTAAAGACTTAAGTGTAGCCAGATCTGTAACCGAGAGTTATTCAAGAGGGAGTTGAGCTCAGTCATGCGGAAGCTAACGTACCTTCCTTGCTCGAGGCACTCGTGCTAAATTGGGTGCTTACGGAAGGCTCAAGGCTCCTACCTCTCAGTGGTGAGATGCTCAGAGGAAAGCAAGGAGCTGCAGGGGGCTGGGTAAGAGCCCTGAGTAGTCTCCTGCTGCGGGAAGTGCCTGACCTGGAAGCAGGATGATACGCTGCCAGGGCTGGATGGCTTAGGGCTGAAATGCAGCAGACAGGAGGCAAGTCTGGGTTCGTGTGTGGCCCTGGACATTTCAAAACCCACAGCTTTTGTAAATACTCCTCAGCCGTACTCCCAGGACTGATGAGGGGCCGTTATTCAGTCTCGTCAAAAAAACAGAAGAAAAGAAAGTACATGACTCTTGGGCCAAGGACTGCATCTGAAGCAGCCAGGCCTGGGGTTTTGCACTGAGAAGATTAAAGCACATTAAGCCCAGGGGCTCTCGCTTCCTCTCCTGGCAAATCACCCTCTGTGCCAGCGGCCTTGGGCTGCTTGATCTCACGGACAGGGCGTTTTAAGTAGAGACAAGTGCTGGGCTTTGAGAGCTGAGCAGCTTTTCTCTCCTGCCTCCTCATCAGTCACAGGGACTGGAAGTCCATCTTGTGCCCTGATCCTTCCCAGATCAAGGTGACGCCTACCTCTTTGGAGCTGCTGCCTCACGCTCTCTGTGGGTGAGTGGGCCAGACCAGGCCTGCTCCATCCCAGGGCCTGGCAAAGCAGGCCCCCGAGTTCCGCCACCACAGGGGCAGGCCCATTTGCGATCACCCTTCTCCCTGTTCCAGGACAGCAAGCTTCCTTGGTGAGGGCCCCCAGCAAAGAATAGAGTTCCCAGTCCACAAGAATCCCACAAAAGCACAGAGGAGCAGCCGGGCTCTTCTCCACAGGCATCCAGTGTTTTACCAAAGGGGATGCTCCATTGCTCCCCAGTCCAGGATTGCAGAAGGCCCACCCCAAGCCCCCATCCAGAATCTTCCATTACAGTGCCCTAGTCCCTAGAGTCCCTCTGCAGTACGCGCGCACAGAGATGCGAAACGTTTACGAACCTAGTGAGGCCCGTTCCCTTTCCTTTTCCAGCCCTTCCATCACTGTGACGCTGCAATTCTGCCAAGTACCATTGTGAGTGTCTGGCTCTAATAAGGGTATGAGAAAATGTTTCGGTCTTTTCTTGGCTGCCCAACGTTGAGATCAGTGTTTTTCCAAGCACCCCCCAATCAAGGAAGGCTTGGGTTGCAGATCTGCTCCTCTGAAAACCACTCGGTAGTTTTTCACCCAGCATTTCTCTTCCCCGTGTTCAGATTTAAATAAGTGGCAGCCGGGTAAAACGGTGGAGCTGCAGGGACAGAGGGCCAGCTGAGGGAGTGGCTGTGGCCATGCAGCCTCTCCAGATGTGCTCCTTGGCTTCCTCTCCTGAGGCCGGCCTTCCTCAACAGAACGCTTGAGCAATGGCCCCTGGGTGTGCAGGGATGGCGCCGTTCCCTCGCTCCTAGGGACTAATCCAGTTCTCAAGTGCTCTTCCTTGAGGACAGCCACAGCAGAAAGCATGAGTACGTTGCCTTTTTCTGTCCTCAGCCCAAGCAACTGGGCCTGGCAGGGCAGACACTGGCCTTTCTGGCTCTGGTGCTCCCGATGGGCTGCCACCCTGGCCTTGTTTAAGCAGCCAGGTCTTAGGGTTCCCCTGTTCTATCATCAATATGGAAAGCACAGAATGAAACTGCCAGAGTTG
Source organism: Indri indri (assembly GCA_004363605.1). Taxonomy (NCBI): domain Eukaryota; kingdom Metazoa; phylum Chordata; class Mammalia; order Primates; family Indriidae; genus Indri; species Indri indri. Next base: position 32,499 of record RJWJ010015772.1, read on the forward strand.
TGCCCAGGCCTCTTAGCCTGAGGCACAACCTCAACCATTGCAGGTACCACAGCTTCAGTGAGAGTGGCACCCGGGAGCCCTAAAGCCAAGAGGGAAACTTAACAGAAGCTGTCAGGGCCCTAGGCCAGCCATGACTACCCAGAGCGGAGAGTAACCTCCAGGCAGGACTGAGAACTGGTAGCAGGCTCTGGTGATCCTGCAAGCATGTTCCCTTCAGACTCGCAGAGTGAAGGCAGATATATGCATGGCCCGAAAAGGCAGAGTAACCTTGATACCCAAGTTTCAGGACATCCCAGCAGAACCTGTAACCATAGTCCCTTTTTACCCCACCCCTATTTACAGTGAAATGAAATTGCTGCTTTCTCCAAGCCCGTTAGTGTGAATGTACCCAGATGTCTCTCTGGGCCCCTGGCTGCAGCCCACACAGCGGGCTCTCCTGGAGTGGGGGATGTTAATGCATCATGTCTGTTCCTGACAGCTCGGCCCTGGAGTGGGGTGGAACTGGGCACTTTTCCTGCTGCTGCTGTTTTTGGCAACCTTGAAAGGAACATGAACAGGTTGGGTTCCACTAGACCCAACCAGCCCTGAAGAAAAGCTTCTCTCTGGGCCACATGCCCCAGTGAGCATGGAGGCGGGTCAGGTCTGGTCTGGGCCAGTGACTAAGAAGCCCAGTCGCATGCCAGTTCATATAGCCCTGGGCAGGCACAACCACAGAGAACATCAAGGTGTAAGTAGCAAGGCCTTCCCATATTCACGGTGAGATGAAGGCCTTCCAGCTTACCTCCAGCCATTTGGGGTTGGCCTGTGCTCTGGCTCCAGCAAACACGGCTTGTGACGAGGGCTCTGAGAGCACCTGAGTAACAGCGCAGGATCCACGCCCCCCGGCCCTCGTGCCCTTCCCATGCGCTTTTCTGCGGAAGGTAACTTGACAGTAAGCTGAGGGGGACGACCCCAGGCCCTGTCTTTCCACAGCTGCATGTTCCTCCCCGTGGCCAGCCTCACAGCCGCTCCAGGAGGTCTGCTCCTGGAGGCTGGGCACAGTGGAAATCATAATAAAGAGATTGTGATGCTATTTCGGCTTCCTGTTTCCTGCTGTTTGGGGAACCTGCCGTTTCTGTGTTTCCCACTGTTGACTAATTCCTGGCTCTGAGAATAAGACAGGGGCAACTGTGGCCTCCAGGGAGATGGCAGTGCACTGTGGCTATCTTTCTAGAGTTTTCCTGGCCCTGAGCTTCCCAAGAATTGAGTGATGGGTGGGGGTACCACATGTGCAGACACAGATGTACAGACACCTCTGGATTCCACCACAGATACAGAGGGAAATGGGTTCTGAAGGGAGGAGGCAGGGCGTTCGAGGAAACTGAGACAGCTCTCTGGGCCCTCCCCACCAAGAGCCAGTATTAGGCATTTTTCCCAGTTCTTGCTGAGCTACAAAGGAGGGAAGCTCATTGGTTGTTTTCTCCTGGTCTTCTGGGCTCTCCCTGGTCTGAGGGTTTCCTCCCCATTTTTACAAATTGTTTTAATGTGACATGATAGGGTTAGGATGACTAAGGTCTGAAGAAGCATTTGGAAGACTGTGGGATCTCCATTCCTCCCTTTTACCTCGTGGGAGCAGAGCCAGTGCCTGTAGATGGCAAGGCATCTCTAGGCTGTGGGTCAGAGGCAGACATTCTACTTCCAAAACCATAGGGGGTCCCAAGTACAAGTAATTACCAACATTTTTGAGCACTTACTATGCAGTGGGCAGTGCTCTGCATAAAGTAGTTAATCTTCAACCCTATGAGATCTGCATTACAGATGAGGAGAGAGAGGAACAGAGAGGCTGAGTTTCTCAAGGTTGCACAATCACACAGCTAGGAATTAGGGGAACCAGGTAGTCTACCTTCAGCACCCATGTTCTTGGCCACTTTATTGTGCTGCCTGTCAAGGTACACCTCGAGGGAACCACTGCTGTGTGGTCTAGCACCTCCCCTTTCCACCTGGAGATGGACACAGACTGGTAACCAGGCCTGTAGTCCCATCACAGATTTCTGACCACCTGCACAACTCACGCCACTCACTCACTGGGCTCCCCTGCTCTCCTCCCTGGAGTTTCCCATGGGGGTCCCTCAGACTCAGAGCATCCTAATGACGTTCCACTGGCACCTTCTCTTTGTCTCTGGGCTCAGTGAAGCTAAGCATTGGGACAGAAAAACAGGTGTAAAGGCTGGATCTCTGTGGATCCTAATGAATAAGGTTTCCCAACCCTCAGTGCAGCAGTCCCAGCTGGAACATTAGACTCCTGAGGACTGTTCCTCTCTCACCAGCTGCCACTTGCTCCCAGAGCTGGCTCATGCCTCCGTTCCACACAAACCTCCACCCGCCCTGTCCTGCTCTGGCTCAAGTTCACTTCCTCTTTATCCCAAGGGAATGTCTCCACAAAGAGAAACAATGGCTTGCTAAATTTGCTAAACATGGGTAGTATTCTCTCTCCCATCTCACCTTCTCCAGGAATTGCTTGGAGTTTGACTTTGCTGAACCTCAGTTTCCCCATCTGCAAAACTCTGGAAAACAGTCCCTGTCCTGTCAGCCTCCTGGGCTGGTAGTTGAGTGAGGAGAGAATGAGTTTGGTAGGAAGAGAGAGCTTTATACCTTGCAAGGCACTGAGGAGCCTGCTTCATTTGAAGGCTGCCAGTGTGTCATCCCCACCCTCCCACAGGCCCGTGCACAGCTGGAGGCGCCTCTGTCCACAGTGCTGAAGTCACAGCCAAGCCAGCTGGTAACCTCCAGTCCCTCTTTGTCCCAACTTTTTTTTAAGTTTAAGTCTCTCTCTCTCTCTCTCTCTCTCTCTCTCTCTCTCTCCCCTCCCCCCACCCCCAGGCTAGAGCACAGTGGTGCAATCATAGCTCACTGTAACCTCAAACTCCTGGGCTGAAGTGATCCTTCCACTTCAGCCTCCTGGGTAGCTGGGACTACAGACATACACCACCATGTCCAGCCAATTCTTAAAAACTTTTTTTAAGAGATGGGGTCTCTCTATGTTGCCCAGGCTGGTCTCAAACTCCCGGCCTCAAGTGATCCGCCTGCCTCAGCCTCTCAAAGTACTGGAATTA